>RQTK01001045.1:119732-130927 GCA_003991915.1 Elysia chlorotica | reverse complement strand
CCAAAGTATTTTAATACCGCATATCCTTACACTATTCAGCGTATTATTAGTTGTGCATATTGATGGCTTATTAGTGGTTGGCAGTCCTGGTGCAGGGCCAAACTTGGTGTATCCTAACGCAGAGCTGGTCTTCAATTGGGCGGTCCCTGGTTCGAAGCCCACTTATTGATCAACAACATATAATTTTGTTCGATTTCGCCCCCTACAGGTTGAGTTGGTGCCAGCAGAATGTTAGCGGATGAGGCAAGAGTCCCGGTACCCCTGTACTGTCTCTTTGTTGATAAAAGTCTATGTAGTACTCAATGGACTTATAGTAATATAGGCATTCTTATTATTGATAGCGAGTTTGTTAGTGCCTTAAAGAACAACGTCATTAACTTGGCAATATATCGAGGATGGGTCCCGAGACGAGATGTCTTATGAAAATTTTATCTGCGATCATATAGAGACAGTGCGAGGATAACAGGGGTTCTATCTTAGTCGCCAACAATATTAACTGACACCAATCCAACTGAGAATATGACCGATCGATCCGGAATCGAACCAATGACATACATGTATGTCCCAACGTAATTATGAAAAATTGTATAAGACAATGGGATTAACTCGACCATTCAAAGGGCACGGCAATTGCGCGGCTCTTATTATCTTGTATATCCTTTGAGCAGGTTTAATACGTCCCCCAGGTTCCCCGAGTAATCCTGTAAGGTGGCGAGTTAGTTTTACTTGTTCTTGTTTTAGATTTCGTGAAGATTACTTTCTTTGGACGGGGGAATTGGTTGAGATATGAACCGCGAACCTACAGCTTGTCAGTCCTCAGCACTAAGTTATCAGAGCTACCCGCGTGTGCTCCCGTGTGAAGAAAAGTGTATCAATGTTACACGATAGTTCTAGTTGCTGTTCAGACTGGCACAGGAATGCTTGATATCATGGGGATGGGATATTATTGGAAAACCTACGCTAAACTTGGAATGGTGCAATTATTTATTTCACTAGCCAAGTCAAATGTTGTCCCTTTATTGATAAGATCTCCCAATTTTTTTCTTTTGGATAGCTTTTCATTTTGTTGTTGCTGCTGCTGCTGCTGCTGCTGCTGTTGTTGTTGTTGTTGTTGTTTTGTGTGTTTAGATTGAATCGTAACCAGACCCTTTTTTGAAATCTCTTTCATACAAATATTCTTTATAGGAGAATATCTCTCTCTCTCCTAATATTACGTCACCTAAGTTCACAAGGAGAATCTTATACGGCGATGGGCCCCAAGACTTAGATTTGAAAATCTCACGTGCTACAACACACGAGACAGTGCGAGAATAGCAGGGCTTATGTCTCCGCCAGTCCCCGATCCAACCAATACGGAGCGAAATCAGACAAGCATATTTGCCGTTCGTGGACTTCCCGATAGGTTGATCAACGCTCTACAGCTTGCGCCAGCTCGTTCCCTTATGTGGAGAAAATTTCCTGGTTCTCGCTTTTATAGCGCACCGTTTTTGGAGCCTGGAGGTTTAGGCAGCGTGGGCCGATTCAGTGACTTGCTGAGACCTCTTCAAGAAAATGTAGGTATCGAATAAACGAAACACCCTAGAAGATACTTTCTTAATGTCAAAAAGATCCAATCTTGTATTTTACCCACGTAGGCTAAAACCAAATCAAATTAGTTTAACCATTTTGGACTTCAACATCATGGTTAGAGGAAATGAAATTGTTGGTGCTTTCCTATTCATTTTTGTCCTTTCATGGTTAACGAAAAACAATTGGAACTTCCCAACTCACATCTTTCCTTTTGTTATAGTTGATATTATTGATCCCAAAAGATTACTACCCTACTATCCCAGCATTTTTAGTTAACAACCTCATAGGATTTCATGAGCATGAATTTCTGAAAAATAGTTTATGTTCGGATATAGTTACCCAGTAACTACTAAGTTTGGGAATCGCCCACTTCTTCTGGCGACCTCACCTTGAGCATAGTCATACATGTAGGTTTGGGTCTATCCTGACCACAGGATGATGCAGCCTTGCTGGAGGGTGAAGCCTTGTTATGATGGACTGCCCAATGTTTCCTGGACGCCCTCACCACCTACCTACCTTCTTCGCCCTTCAAAATAACACATACTCATACTGCTGTTTTTTTTTCCTCCCTCCATTTTCACAGCATTCTTTTCATCCCCCCCCCCCTTTCCACTCCCGACTTATAGTATATTAGTAATACAAGCAAATGTACTACGTGCTCCAGGTATCTGGACAAGGAGGAGGTAGAACTAGGGTCAGCCAGCAGTACAGACCAACAGGAGAAACAATAATGAGTGATGGGCAGACTAAGTCCCGTGTGTCCGACAGACGTTGCGATGACAGGCATTGCAGAGCTTGACAGTAGAAGAAACACAAGGTAGACCGCCAGAACTGATCCAGTATAAGGCTATAAGCCGGAACAAAGGCCGGGGTGTTCCCGGCGCGTCACCCCCGGGCTTTTAGGAATGTGCACACCGCAGCGGGAATTTCTAATACATTGTACAGTGTAGTACTTTCTTTTTGTCCTCTCTTTGGCTTGTTTACTGTGGCAACTGAAAAACAAGGCACTACATACTACAAGTATCTCCCTATGATCACATAATTGTAAATGTTGTTTGTCATTGTGCGCTGTCCAGGAAACATAGAGACGTTTGCTTTACGAGAGGAAAATACATAGTTGACGTGCCGCGTTGATCCTGATGAGCATGTTTTTGAGAATGGTGAAGCTCTGCGAAATCCTTGGAGCTTTAGCTGGCTGAGAGAGATAGATAGATAGATAGATAGATAGATAGATAGATAGATAGATAGATAGATAGATAGATAGAAAGATGGATGGATGGATGGATGGATGGATGGATGGATGGATGGATGGATGGATGGATTGTTGGATAGAGAAGAAAGTAAGAGACGGGGGCAAGTGGAATAAGAAATCGCCAATGGTGCTAAGAGGAAAAAGAGGGGGGGGAGGAGATGGGGATATATAGATAGATAAGTAGAGAGAGAGAGAAAGTGAGAGAGAGAGAGGAGAGAGAGAGAGATAGAGAGAGAGAGACAAGACAGACAGACAAAGAGAGAAGTGGGGAGGAGGGGGACGATGTCACAACGGTCAAATAATAGAAGGAACCTTAACAAAGACAGCCTAAAAGTCAACTCTAGCCAAACTAAATGTCGGAGGGGGTGAACATGAGGCCACACTTGAACTTCGAAAACCAAGGACGCGCTTTTCTATAGGTATCTATTCTGGAACTGGACGTCATTGAAAGGCAGAATGGTAAGAGAATGATAAGTGATACGACTGTCACAATGTTGACCATAAAGCATGTTTGTGCAGTTATTGCACAGTTTGCAATAAAATGGCTCTGGTTTTGCACTACAGAATACTCGCCGTATAGGATCCCCCAGGGGAACCTAGGACACGTTAAACCCGGAGAGAGGGAGATAATTCTCTCCCTCCCTCTATAGAGAACTACAGATTACCCACTAAATCTGTGTGGGTACTCTTATCTGCTCTTATAATAATCCACTACAAATCACTTTAACGAAGAACATTTCACTGTTCAAATTTCCGATAGAAAAGAGAATCTGTCCAAGCCTTCAAGTTCCCTATATTTTATCTTTCAAAAAAAAAAAAGGATCTCCACCTCGCCCTAACCAATCTATAGTACTCCTTTCTACAAAATAAATAAGAACACCGGAAGAACACAATACATTAATGGTTTTAAGAGTTCCGAGGGAAACCTAAACTAAATACTGCACAACGGTACTATAAGTCATACCTCGGACTAAATTTTTTTTGTGTGGCACTATTTAAAAGGAACATAAGACAGGCTTCTAAGCTTACAGCGCCTTTGTCTTTTCTACCCCAGATGTCCCCGGTCTTGCTGGAGTGTCCCTGGAGGGTGTCTTGGGACTTTTAAATAAAAATTCAGATACATATGTTGTAACCAGTTGTTGGTTTCTTGACGTTCATCATGAGCAAATGAGACATTTTGCGGACAGTGCCCAAGAGTCAAGGCTGACGTGTACCAATTAATCATGATGTTACAGAGACACAGAGCGGGGATACGAGGAATCCTTTCTCGGCGAGTCACAATGTACTGACACAGACTCAACTAACTTGCTGTATGACATAAGGCGGCCTGGACCGAGTTCGAAGCCACACTGGTGATATGTATAGGAGCCATGCGCTCTATCAGTCGTATTACCTGCCCTTAAATTCACCCTACAAATCAGGAGACGGGATAGCGAATGGAATTAATACACATCTTTAGAAAATATTTGTAAATGCTACTTAAAAAAAGAAATGAAGGTTTGGACTTTGTTTGAAGTATGATATATTTATAACTATGTAATAAGTTGTAGGGATTTTTTTCTAGTAATGTGCATGGTAATGCAAAACTCAAAAAGAAATAAAAATAAAAAAAATATATAAATAAATAAAAATTCATTATCATATTGGAGAAAAAAAGGATGTGTTCGTAAATGATTTACATAAAACTAGGCATTTCACAAACACACAGAGAAAACTCTCACGCTATACCTATCATATGAACGTATGCCTTGTCAAACATGTTATAAAAGATAGAGACTCCAAAATAATGATCAGCCTTCTACTTCTATATGTACTCCTTGTATACGGCTTATACAAGTAGTACATAATAAATCTAGATTTGCCCGGGGCGTTACAACAGAGAGACTCATCTTCTGACAGTGACACTCGTCTATGTGGATACAGGAATGAAATACAGGTGACTCAGACTGAACCACAGAGGCAAAACTTAATGATTCGCGTTAATCCGAGCGGTTTAACTAACGGTTTTTCGACAAGATATCTCCTCTTCGTTTTCTTATACATGCACTGCCTTCTTTTTCATTTCTGGTATATACAAGAGGTGATTGTTGTATCGTAAATTTTTGAGAAAATCATATGGATTAACCCACCATTGGGTTTTTCCCACCAGTCTATGTTCGTGGGAAAATTAAGGCCCAATAATATTCAAACTTTAATACCTATTCAGAAAGCGTGAAATTCATGAAATGTGTCCTGCATGGCTATCATTTCTCATGATTAAATCTGACGAGCTTAAGCGAAGACGTATTTGCATGAATAAAGACTTTTCAGAGGGCTGACTAATCCCTAAGTTCTGATTTCCAAAATGTATGACTTATGTGTCCCATGAAGCAACTTAAACTATCCGTAAACAGTGTAGTGGCCTGTATTATTTAGTGGCGGCTTCGCATTTGCTTATTCGTTTGTATGTTTGTTTTGTTACAAACTTTTCCATCTCTAGTTCATACATTGCTAATTGAATTTTTTCCATGAGCCAATGATGGTCATTAGAAAATGCATGTGGGGAAAATCCCAAACAGAAGATTATCTTTTGTGGTATTTTCTCTGTTGAATAAGATTGTTGAGTGTACATACATTTTTAAAACGGGTGCTACAGTTACCATGACACCCTCTCTTACACGCACTGTTGATGTTATCGTAAGCTCATAATGCAGTACTTTACAAAATCCCGGGAAAACCATTTCGCTGCTTGAAATACCTGGGCCGGCGTTTGCCATCTCGTGTATTTAGCCGGTTGCCTAGCAATAAAATAAAAAGACAAAGAGCGAAAAACAAAACAACAAACAAAACGATAACAGTAAAGAAACTTAAAGACTTGCGCAAGCAAAGACCTGTGAGTTGGAAGACGCTGACAAGATCTACTACAAAGACTAAGCCACCCCTTACGAAAGTTGCAAAGGGCGCCGAAACAATGGATTAGGTTTGTGGAACGAAAACCAAAAGAACAAACAAAACAAAAAAAAACAAACCATCTACATGTGACCCACGTGTCCCTCCTAAAATCTTAGGAGACTCTTCAGAGTTCAGACAGGTCGGGAGGAGGTGTAGGTGGGGGATTTTTTTTTACTTTGCATGTAGACGGTTGCGACATTGTGCAACTTCACCAAAGCTCCTCCTAAAAGCAAGACATAAGACTTGCTTAAATCTATACGCACTACAGATCTGTGACAGTATGAGTGTGACATGCAAGACACAAGACTCCACGTGGCCATTTGTTCAGAGGTACCGTGGAGTCACGAGGTCAAGACATCCTTACAAAATAACAACGGGAAGGGTGGAAATAAAAAAGAATACAGTCGGGGAAAAGGTACGCCGCTTAGGGGAAAACCCTAAGCGTACATAACTGTCCATATGACCTCTGAGGGAAAATCCCATCTCTAGTAAGACTTATGATGAGACAAGACAGAGCCAGAGACTGATCCGCAAGCTCTTGGTGGTCGCAGTAAAAGTCAAGGCGCCATGATCGATGGCCCCCACACCGCGACGAATAGCATGGTAAAAACAAAACAAATACATGTATCCAGCAAAAACGTTCCTCACTACGCAATTTGTACATTGTACTTTGCGGCGGTCACTTGTTGGTCGAGTGCATCTGCGAGACAGTGAGACAATACATCAGCCAGCATCACCAGTTGGAGGGCGTTGCGAAACACCTGATGTTGTTGACGTCCACTGTATGTACATGACTTGTACATTGTAGCGTATTTCGAACCAAGGTCATCTTGGTAGATGGGTGAGTGAGGGGGGGGGGGGCGAGCATAAGTAGGCTTTCGTTTGTGATGCGATCGCGATAACTTCACGTAACAATGGTGCAAAGAGCTAACCGGCTTGGGGTTTTCCCGCGGATATGGTGAGTCGGAGCAATGGCCGAGGGCGTACAGGGAAGTGCAGCGTAACTGGGAGATTAACGCAGCATGTTGAAAAACAACGGGCGCCAGAGGGGTCAGTGAGTCAGTCGGTAGCGCTGTGAGCTGACCATCTGTTGGTCCGCTGTTCAAACCTCAGCTGGTGTTGCAGCCTTAGTATTGATATGATTCCTCTAGAAACGTACAATTGCTGTGCTGAGGCATAATAACCACGGGTAAATCGCATGTACTCTTTCTCGTCATATTTCTCAGGCACTGAGGTTGTTGTGTCCACGTGTTACCGCTGTGACAACGCGTGAGAGGAATAAGGCCATACTGTACACCCATGAGTCCTACGGCCTGGGGCTACCGGGAAACCCCCAAAATAACAGTGCGCATCTATGTGCGTACTACGCCAGTGACTTTCCCACCACGGACTTCGCGCCAACCAAATCAAGTTGCAGAAAACACGATGGTGGGATCACTAATGATCTTTGCGTGTTAGTGAACTTAATGCGGGCGTCATGCACCAAGTCAAACGGAAAATCAGCGCTATCAGTATCACGCTCAGAAACAGTAACTACCAACAAGTTGTGGCTTCATACAATTACATGTATTATGATCGCAATGGGGGGAAAATCAGTTGGACATTTCCATCAGGGAAATAATAAGTTAATGAAAGATCATGGGTTGTGAAATGGACACCATCATGAACACATCACTGTAAGACACAAATTGGTTTATCTTTATTTTGTTACAGTTTTAGTCAACGAGAGGAACGTGGAATAAGTAAAATAAAAATCAACCATTTAAGTAATATCATTTACCAAAACCAGAGGAAGAAAAAAAAAAACACAACTAGACAGAGGCGTAAATAGAGGAACAATCAGACCGATAGACAGGAGAGGTGTAAATGATTAAATGATATCTTAAAAATTGGATGTGTAAATGGCCTCATCTTCTTTGAACCGCAATCAGTTTTTGTTGTTTTTGTTTTGTTTTACAATTATTATTATTATATGTAAATTCATCAGCACATGCAATGCATATGCCTATATTTTTTTTTGTTCTGTTTCACATATCCCCCACGCGACTAGCAGGGGGACGCGGAGGCTCTGAGGTTGAACATCGACTTCCGACGTAAAAGGTCCGTGGTTCGAGCCCTGGCGATTTCGCGCATTACTGGTCGGATCAGGGTCAGTTTAATGTGACCGGTGAGGCAGGCGTCATGGTATCCCCGCACTGTCTTGTGTGTGACACCACATAAAATTGTCAAACGCCAGTCTTGGAGTCCGTCCACAATACAGCCAATATAATGATGACGTTGGACGTTAAGCCAACTCAACTACAACAACAACGCGATTAGCAGTTTTCAAGCACCGAACACTCACTATCAAACTGTCATTTCGATCATGAAAAATATGAAAAAGTACCTCATATCGGTCTCCCCACCCCCTGAGTACAATCAGTCTGAGCTATCGATGATTTCAGTATCTTTAGGCACACAGGGCTCCACTAAATCATTAACAAGACACATTTAATGATTTATATCCCCATATTTTCTTAAATAAAGAAGGCATTGTCGTTTGAAAGAAGCAAAAAAAAAAAAAAAAGCAAAACTCAATTTCGTATTCAAGTAAGTGTTACTAGTTGATAAAAATTATATAAAAAGATATCATCTTGGACCTTTGTTTTTAATTTAACAGGTATCCATTTTGTTGAACATTACAGAACAAGGCAGACAAAATGTGGGGATAAATCCACCGAAAATCATACCCTCGAATATCCAGGCATACATGCCTTTCAAACTCACCGGTACCAATGCTTCATAAACAAGGACCATGTACGTAAAATCTATGATTGAAATAATTGCTCACAGAACGACATTCGCCAACACGTTGTAGTGGAACAAAATCACCTTTCTGGTGACGTATAAGTGTAATAAGAATTTCACAATTTCGCGACCGACAGTGAGTGACAGCGCAATGATGTTCGTACGTGCGACATGACCAGGCAACCAAAAGTTCATCCAGTTCTTCGAGTGTCAAGGAAATCAAAACAAAGCATGATGGGATGGAATAACCAATTTCAAATTGACGAGAGAAAACGTCAACACAGAAGCTGGAAACCAAACATGCTCAATGTAGGTTATTGGTATACAAGTAAAAGCGACTAAAATGTTTCAAATTTTGCTGATGTAGCACTCTGCGACATACATACGAGACAATCACCTTTTTGTAATCTTTTACACGTTTCACGACCCTAAAAAATTTTCTCAAAGAATCCTATACGGAGACGGGACCATCAACTGAAATTCGAACCGTATATTTTCCTCTTGTAAGTACAGAACACTAACCAGTGACCGACGAGGCTATCGGCACATTTTGGGTTTGGTGCGTTAAATGAAGCTTAGCATTTTCAGCTCCACCCACCGTGTATTAAAATACGCAACCGGACACGCTTTAGCAACAAACATACACCTGACACCATTTTTGTTGCGCATATGACTTAATCACCCTTCCACCCCCCCCTCCCTTCCCAAGAAAAACAAACAAAAACAAAAAAACAAAAACACCTACCGGTACAAAAAAATTATAGTAATAATAACCACCCAACAACAAATCTATATAAAAAAAAAGAAACAAAAAGGGCGAAAAAAATAAAATAAAATGTGTTTGCCACTCTACCAGTGACTTCTGACTCGTCTGATCATAGAGATCGATCTGTTGTCAAAATGATCCGCGTATTTCAAAATCGACATAATATATTATAGGCCTAGGCTGTCTCCAGTGTCTTCTCTTTGAACCCTAGGAAACCGTGCAGTCCATTGTGTAATGCCCTGGATCATAATTCCATTGTAACTAAGTTAAAACACATAACTCCATTGTAACTAAGTTAAAACACATAATTCCCTTGTAACTAAGTTAAAACGACAATTCACTTAGTTGTAGCTCTAATCAGCCCTGAACAATAAGGACACGCTGATCTCGTTATATCTCCTGTACACAACGAACTATAAAGCATGTCATCGCATCGCAAGCCGCAGAGTTCTTACATTGTAAACCATACTTTGAGACAAAGGCAACAATGCATAACAGTGTTGCAAATTATGTATACTTATAATACACAATGCTCGAACCACTCCTCCCATTGACGGCGATCTATTGTTTTGGTCTGTATTTAATGGCATTGTTATTTGTTTTGTTTTTTATTTCATTCAATGAAAACAATTTCGCGTTTGACTGGCATAGTGACTGCTCTTGCTTTTGTTTCTGTGATCAGGGAGTTGACTGTTGACGGCTCTTGTCATTGAAGTGACAGAAATAATTAGACAATGCGGGGTTCTGTTAGTAAACACAATCCGGCACCTTCGATTTCTTTGAATGTCGCAGTGTTGTAATGTATCTCTATGACATGTGGAAGAACCCTACAATGTACCGGATGACACCAATAGTGGACTTTTGACACAGCGCTCGCTGAATCCAAGCTCGAGTCTTTGAGATAGCATATGATTGATTGCGGAAGCATCCGATCGATAGTTCTCTATAGAGCGCGGGAGAGAGTTCTCTCCCTCTTTCAGGGTTTAGTCTCCTACGTTCCCCTGGAGGGTTCTAAGTATACGGCGACTGGCCCCAAGACTGAAATCTGACAATTTTATGTGCTGCCACACACGAGACAGGGCGAGGATACCATGACTCCTGTCTCAGCTGGTCACATTATACCGACTCTGATCCAACCAGTTGCAGGGGACGAAAGTCGGACAAATAAATCTGCCGATCGATAAGATCTGCGGACCTCCTGATCTGGAGACCAACGCTCTACCCCTTGAGCCAGTTCACCCCCCGAAGCACCCCATATTCCTCCCTTGCTTTCGCTCTCTCTCGTCTGTCTGTCTCTCTCTCCGTCCCTCTCTCTCTAACGAATTTTTGCTCTGGCATGCCTTCTGTCCATGGTATAATTAATCTCTTAAGCTTTGCAGGATTATAAATTTTCTCCTACAGTATTCAGCCTCTCCATCGTACTCTGTGACATCTAATCAGACGATGAAAGTCGCTAGACATGTACTGTAAGGTTTGTGGTGGTTCTTTATTCCTGTCATATAAATCAACTAAAAGTTAACAAACACACACGCGCGCGAACCTACAATACTTTGTAAAGGCGTTCTCCAGGGAGCACTAAAGGCAGATAAACGTCAAAGGGCACTGTCGATGCTCAGCATGGCAACTGTAGATTCTTTTTAAACAACAGCAACTACACCTACTGCTTCTTCATCTAGTTTTACTATTATTACCACCCTACTACTACTACTACTACTACTACTACTACTACTACTACTACTACTACTACTACTACTACTACTACTACTACTACTACTACTACTACTACTACTACTGCTACTACTACTACTACTACTACTATTACTACTACTACTTCGGTAGGACAAAAAACTCCGACTGTCCTGTAGCGGCTCTGGATTGACAAACTAAAAG
>RQTK01001045.1:105047-119213 GCA_003991915.1 Elysia chlorotica | reverse complement strand
AGAGAGAGACAGACAGACAGAGAGAGAGGCGATTCGATCATACAATTACACAAAAAGAAAAGAGACGGACAGGGGACAACGACCTAAGGGTGATATTCGACATGATCACCCTGCACCTTGAAGTGTACCGTCGGTTTTTCCCTCCTCAAATCGTCATTAATTCTTTTTTTTTTCTTCTTTCTCTTTTTCTTACGTGTAAACGAAATAAAACCAGGAAGTTGAAGAACCCTACGAGTACAACTCTACATCAGACGGAGCACATGGTACTGAACATGAACGCTGGAGTAAGGCTTTGCCGCCCTCCCAGGGAGACACTGTGGAGGATTATCCGGCGTAAGCATCAGCAGGAGCATCATCTGCCGGGCCGTACTGGAGTCTGGCTCACCGAGAGCCCAGTAGGGACCCCACAGGGCAAGATTTTCTCTTTACACATCCTTCTGAATCTCACTTTTGGGTCTCTGTTTCTCTCTCTCTCTCTCTCTCTCTCTCTCTCTCTCTCTCTCTCTCTCTCTCTCTCTCTCTCTCTCTTATTTTGTTTCCAGCTAGGGGTGAACGCCTTGCGGTCGGGTCAGCGACACACAGATCAAACTCCTGCCAATTTCGTATCTTGAACAAACAGCTTACCAGCTACCAGCCGAGTACAGTGCGAACGTTTAGAAAGTCAGATTTTGAAAACTCTGTCGACTAGTTCTGAACAGTTTTTATTACATGTACCCGGTATTTGAAAATTTAAAAAAAAATGTAAGTAACGTTTTCACAAATCCAGCATTTGTGCTTACTGCTTTCGATAACAATGTCCCCAGAAGTGCATCATTATAATTTAAATTCAAACTCATGTTCCCCAAACTAGGTTTGGGAAGCACTCTAGAGAAATCCTGGTTCCCAAGCCATAATTGATTCAACAATTAAAAGACGCCTAGTATTGCGACGTGCCGATTAAAATAAATTTCTAGGAGAATCCTATATATGGCTCGTGGAAATGAATGTAATGTATAATCAGTTAACTATGGAAGATTAAAAAAAAACAACCTATACGGCGACCTTGGCACCTGTTAACACTCGAACCGCGAACTTAACAGTTGACAGTTAACAAGTCAGCGAACAGCACAACCTATAGTGAACAATCTGGCACCCCCTTCGATATAAAAATAATTTTTGAGGGGATTCACTGCCAAGTTCAACGAATAAAAGCCTCCGAAAAACCTAGGAGACGTTAAACCCAGAGAGAGGGAGAGTGTGTCAAACAGAAAAAAAGAAAGAGAGAGAGAGATAGAGAGAGAGAAAGAGAGAGATATCTTTACAAAAGACACCATGAAGTTTAAGATACGCGCCGACTTGACCAGAAATCCACCCGCTATACCACCAGGACAGACAGCACAAGCCGGTTGGTCATTGCCCTGTCCGAAAGAGATTTGACCGCGCGGACACGAGAAGGCAGTTTGCCCACATAGCATGTGTCTGTCTGGCTCTCCAGCTATGCAGCTCAACGTCTTAAAAAAACAACAGCTCAGCTTTCTGGAGAGGATTAGCCGTGTCTCAATGCCAGTTTCTGTTTGTTTCGAGTTCTGCGATTGCAACATTACTGCTGTTGCAGATTGTTATTTTGCTCAAAGTAAAGCATTAATGCTGATGGATTCTACAAAACAATAGCAATCGTGGTAATGTTTTTTAATATTTAACGAGACAAATCGAAAGTTCAAAATTCACCCAAAACAATAAAGGATTTCATAGCTACCAAAAGAAGAGTGCATACAGATATAAAGAGGCGATTCACGCTTCAAAATCCATCACAAAAGGAGTTTAAAATTATTTTCATTAATTTCTGAACAGTGGCTAAAACGTCATGTGCCTTGATTGTATTACCAAACGAAGAGCTTGAACTTGAAGCTTAAAGTACTAATGACAGGAGGAAGAAAAGAAAAAGAAGAAGAAGAAGAAGAAGAAGAAGAAGAAGAAGAAGAAGAAGAAGAAGAAGAAGAAGAAGAAGAAGAAGAAGAAGAAGAAGAAGAAGAAGAAGAAGAAGAAGAAGAAAAAGAAGAAGAGGAAGAAGAAGAAGGAGACGAATAAGGAGAAGGAGAGGAAGCGAAAGGTAAAACACTGAGTATCTTGACAACATCATCACAATTATGATTAGATCCGTTTTTTTAAGAAGTCCCTCTCTCTCTCCCCAGAAAATTGCAAAATACCCAGAGAATTTTTATCACGTGAATGCCAACGTGCGGAGCCACCTATGGGAATTACCAGAATTAATGTTGGAATTCTGGAGATAGATCTAAGTTGGTGGGCAGGTTTCAATTCGAAAGACTGAAAACAGAGAAGGATGGAGAAAAGTGGTTGTCCTGGTTGCCCGATCATCCTGGATGCCCCCACGGTCATCTAGACTTGGGGATAAGTAGTTACGATTGAAAAGCCTGTAATGTACTGAGGTTGGGACCCCCGGTACGCCACTCCAGAACGCTAACCTACTGTTCATCCCGGGCCCCTGGCATTGTTGTATTGTCAATGCTGAAGAAACTTTGCACTTAGACGTCTGTATTAGATTCCAACTTCCAATTGCAGATTGAGACACTGAACGGACTTCTCGCGGAGGGACATGATATGTTATATGTTACAACAAAGACGTGTCGACATAGAAAATGAATACGCGAACGTCCAAATCACAGCCTCTTATACTTAGCGCACGTTAGCAAAAAAAATGAAAATAATAATAGCAATAATAACAACAACAACGACAATATTATTAATAATAATAATAATAACAACAACAACAACAACAACAACAATATCAACAACTATTTTTATAACAATTAAAGAAATAAATCACCCCCCCCCTCCAAAAAAAAAAAATGTGCATGGGAAAAACCAGAGTTGAACAACTAGGGCTTCTAAGAACCGAGACTATAGGCGCACTCAGAACGGTGACACCAGGAAGGGTCAAAATTCTGTCGTATTAGTTATTTTGTCCGTGGGGTCAACAAGAAATGCATCCCGGGGAGAAGCAGAGTGAACGACCAGACTAGATAAATCCTTCCGACCAACAACAGAGTTTTAGCGTACACATCATTCTTACAACCGCCACCTGGGACCAGGCGGTTCTTTGGAAGTTGAAAAAAAGGGGCGGGTGATTAAAAAAAAACAACAAGCAAAACAACAACAACCAATAATACATGTGTTTCTAAGAAAACAAGTTAACTTATTACAATACGTGTACTTCTATTAAAACAATTAAAAATATAAGTATTTATGTATTATCTCTAATCTAAAATGGATAAGGACCAGTAGAACTTTGAAACTCACAAACACCTTTTTTATTTTTTTAACATTCAAAATTCAGTAGATTCAATGACCGATAAATCTGTTAATGACCAAAGAGGAAAAAAACGATATATGGGACAATCCAGTTATAAATTGACACCCTTGGAAGAAGGGAAAAAAGAGAGGGAGTGTGTATGTGAGAGAGAGAGAGGGTGAGAGATTGTGTGAGATATAGAGATATAGAGGAAGAGAGAGAGAGAGAGAGAGAGAGAGAGAGAGAGAGAGAGAGAGAGAGAGAGAGAGAGAGAGAGAGAGAGAGAGAGAGAGATTAGTTTCGTAACCTTGTTTCCATTTGGATCACTGCACTAGATTAGAACACCAGTAATACTCATAGAAGATAACAAAAAGTACAAATGTTCTCAATTTCCACAACCTATGTGAGAACATCACCTACGTCATGTAATTCCGTTCGGACCTACTTTATTTTACGCAAGCCGTTATGTAAGGAGAGTGTGATGCGCCACGTGAGCTGAAATAGTAACACTGATATAAAAAAACAGCCTGGGCTCCGGCCCTGACTAGGCTTTTTGGACTGCGTTTCCACGTTTTAACCGGCTTCGCGATCCGCACGTTTAGAAAGGATAACATACAGTTTAGTCTCATATTTAGGCCCCAGAGGCATGTAGGGTTTTTTCATATTTGCTCATCGGTTTCTTAAAGTCTAGGCTAGACCCATGATTGAACTCGGAGTAGATTCCCCCTTACCCAAGCGCCTTCGTTTTTGCAATGGACCCAGATATCGCAAAGTATCTGTTGTTTCACAGAGCGCGAAACTCAAGGCAATGTATAATTGTAACTGCTCGTACATTAAAAAAAAAAAACAAAAAAAACAAAACAAAACAAATACGGACACAGTCGCACAGTTAGCGGTGACCGCATTATTTTCCCCCCTTTTCAAAGCTGTCAGTCTAACCGGCCGCGAAAGTGTACAGTTTTACATGTAACTGTATATAATTATTATGAATATATAAAAAAAAGATTTTTTTATCCTTCAGAACCATTTTGCCCCACTTTCGTTCGATTTCCGAGACCCTCGCAGTTCGACATTAATTAATTTTGAGGTTAGTAGGAAATAAGAGACTTTTCTGTCCACACGAAGTCTTAGATTAGAATAGATCTAGCGGGCAAAGAACAATATAGGCAACGGGAAAAAAGATAGTAAAAGTAAGGGAGGAAAAAGACTGAAAACAAGCGAAATTTTCGATTTCTTTTTATGTCTTTTTTTTTTTTTGAAAGGAGATAAATGTCGGCTTGTATTTCACCAAACAGTAAAGAATAAGATCAGACTTGATGCAAAACTTTCGCCGAAACCATTGCTCCTAAGCACTAAGGAAAAGTTGCCCAATCGACTCATCAATGACCTTTTTTTCCTTCTTTGCGCAACGCAGAGACAAGAAGACTGGTGGTCGCAAGTAAGACATCGCGGTAGCCTAGGCTTATAACTTGTCTTACTTTTAAGACTGCAAAAAAGACGTTTTAACTAAAGGCTAGTTGTGAGCCTACTGCGACGTCGTATTTACGACCCGTGTTCACACCACCAAAAACAAAACACACCAAAAGATCGAGAAAGCACTTTTTGACCCGCCGCGGAAGGTCAGCCCGCCCGGACTGTAAAAGACCAATAACATGTACCAGTAAGTTGGTCCGCGACTAATGACCGCAGGCGCATCATCATCATCATCAGTCACATGTTGGACACTCAGTGGGGGATTCTACAATAACCAAAAACTCCAGCTTGATCCTGGATGACCGAGAGACTAATCCACGAAGTCCACTGGTGTCCATAGTGGTCAGGTTTTTTATATATAAAAAATGGTCCTCGCGACTAATAATTTAAATTAAAACATAGCGATTAACCTTTTAATCCGCAAAACATAGAGATTAACCTTTTAATCCGCACTATCAACACTTGATGGTCAGAAATCGTATAGATGAACATGACTGTGTGTGTGGCGGGTGTGTTTTAGGGGTGGGGAGAAAGGATGGGTTACAACGTACTGAAAGGAAAATGGGTAAACTGAAGTGTAGTTGAAACAAACCAAAAGAAAATCAGAACAAAACAAAACAAAAAGTGTTAAAATTTAATTGTGGCGTACTCTCACTCTGTAATCGCCCATCGATTCTTTTTTTAAATTGCGATTTATAACCAAAAACCCTCTCATTATTTCTGAAACTGCGACAAATTTATTAACTTTTTTATCAGTTAAGCCATAAAATGTTGATCCACGGTCTTTTATAAGCTTCCGGTTATGAAAAAAAAGAGGAAAGAATATAACTCAGTTATACCCTGGGCTGGGTTAATTAAGATTCGGAATAGATGAATAGTCTATAGAAGAAATCCTAATAATTTTACCGATTTTCTCATTATAATTATGTACCAGATACGGCATTTAAAGAAGCATGATAAAAGATAAACGCCGAAGAAAAAATAGTCTGTAGCAAAGGAAAGAAGGAGAGAAAAAAAAGCAGATGGAGTTGAGGGTAAGTAAGTGCAAAGAGAAAGTAGATTTAGAAACCGACTACGTCAACTAAATACACGATATGTCTAGCGTCAAAATCTAATTCCCCATTGCATGCACTTACTACCATGGAGGTGAAAAGGTTGTAGAAAACCTACAGGCACCTTAGTGCTCGGATGACAGGCTCTTCAACCTTAAGCCTTCCGAGAATCCAAGGACTCGGATAAGGTTTATTCTTATATAATAAAGCCTAGTGCACCAAATACGGTGTTTTAAGCGATTGTTGATAGAGTTAAGAAAAAAGAAAGAGAGAAGTAAAGAAATTATGCCACTCCGAAGAGGAATACCTTTTTTTCTTCTTTTATACAATCATCCCATCCGGCGTGAAAAGGAGAGAAGAGGAAATGAGGCATCAAGACATCGCCTGAGGAAAGTGGCCGCATTACGTCAAACGGACCCGGAGAAAAATCAATACACTTACCAGAGCGATGGAGGAGGGTAAGTGACCTGAAGCCGATTTCGCTGCGGAAAGCCCCTCATCTATTGTGGCCATGGTATGATTTATTATTATTGTATGTGTGTATGAGAGAGAGAGAGAGAGTGAGAGACAGATAGAGAGTGGGAGTGTGTGAGAGAGACAGATAGAGAGTGGGAGTGTGTGAGAGAGACAGATAGAGAGTGGGAGTGTGAAACAATGAGAGAGAGCGTGAGAGAGAGAGAGAGAGAGAGAGAGAGAGAGAGAGAGAGAGAGAGAGAGAGAGAGAGAGAGAGAGAGAGAGAGAGAGAGAGAGGGAGGGGAGATGGGGACAGAGAGATAGTGTGCCTGTGTTTGACCAGAGGCCGGAGCAGATTGATTTAAGGCCTTGTGCTGTTAATATCATTCCACCTATTGTGGCTATAATTATGATTTATTATCATGTGTGTGAGCCAGTGAGAATAGATAGATAGATAGATAGATAGATAGATAGATAGATAGATAGATAGATAGATAGATAGATAGATGGATAAATATAAAGGGGGAGTTTTACTAAGGAGAGAGAAGAGAGATAGAAGGGAAGATAGCTTGAGATTGCGTGCCTGTGTGTGTGTTGACAGAGGCAGAAGCAGATTGGTAGAACTAAAATGATGATCTGTGCATTTGGATTATTACAAGAGCTAAAGGGCTGAAAGATGCGCTGCTCATGTAACATTATTATACTCCAGCCATCTTTTAGACCATCCACATGTGAGTCATACAATGTGTTTAGTATCTCCGATTATTGTAAGATGTCTGCTAGCGTTTCCAGTCGTTGTTAGACTGAACACCGAGTTATTGGTTTGGTACAATTTGTCAACCCTTAGATCGCCTTGAGGGTGGAATCAATCGAGCTTGTTAGATGTATGTACAATGCACGGGACCCAAACTTCCTCTGAGCATGGGTTTTCATCTACTTCCAGATATTACCCTCACACTGAATATTTATTGTCAGTTTGACACCGGTGGGGTGTGATTTATGTAACTACATTGTCCGACCAATCTCGTTTCTTCATTGCTTATAAATTGAGAGTTACACTGCACAGAAAATGATGTCGAGCATTAGGCAAACCACAAACATGTAATTATGAGAAAGGGAGGTAGCCATTGATTACAGCTTTACGAACAAAAAAAAACAACAAAACCGAATCATCTTTAAAAGGAAGAGTCGACGTTAATTTTTCAACGTCCAATGTCAACAACAATACATTGGCGTGGACGGGTCCCAAGGTTTGGGTCAGACAATTGTTCGTGCTGTCATATATAACAGTGCAGAGATTCCAGGACTCCTTTCTCAGCCAGTCACATTACACTGCTACCGAACCAACCAGAAAGGGACGAGATGAGACAAATACATTTCTTCGGGCAGTGGATTTCGAAAAGTGGACCTCTAACGATTGGGAGACCAAAACTCTATCTTTTGCCACCCCCCCCCCCCCTTTCCCACACTTCTAACTCAAGTACAAGCAGATTAATCTACCTATATGGGTTATCTCCTCCAAAGATTAGTGCCTAGGGAACTCTAATGCCATTAGTTTATTGCCACAAGAAAGGCGACCGAAAACCGCTGATCCACAATACTCTAAACATTGTCAGCTTCGATCAGTTAAGAATGTAATACACGAGAGATGTATACGTGAGGGAAGAAGAAATATTTAAGAGGTATATAAAGATGGTTTACACAAACGAGACCATAACCATCCTTATAAATTTACTTTAATAATTCAAATAATTATTTTTTAACGACATAAATTAATATTGGCAAAAGTACAATGATTCAGATATGCTACTAAAATGCGTTTATCCTGATAAATACATCAACATGTACTTGGCATTTTTTCAAATTGTTGTAATTTTTTTAAACAGAACTATGTAATTAATGATGAAATCAGCAACTAGATTTCCGTCATCCAAACAGCTTTCCGTTTCAGCCAAACCACACAGTTTTAGCGAGAAACTTTTCAGAGCAGCCGATAAGAAAGAATTGTGCCAATGGTCTATCAGAGTATCTGGACAGGGGAGAGAGGAACTGGTTCACTCCAACGATTGCCTGACGTGCCCCGATGGGGTGGTCACCGCAAGAAAACCAGGTTAAAGTAAACCAGTGACCCAAGATATGGCTGGCTGACATAGTTTTGTTACCTATTTAAATGACAGCCAGGATCAGCCGACAAAAGAAACATTTGAAGTTCTAACGGCCATAGAATCCTTCATAATTACACAACCATATGACGTAATTTTTAAAAGTTTAACGAAATATAGAATTCGAGAGGGAAGATGTGAGTAGCAAGACATGACTACGCACTAACAGAAGTTGGATCTTTAAAAACACAATAGTCATTTATACAGAATCGATACAAAAACACATATGTTTCCCATGGATTACTTTATTCTATCATCGTTCAACAAAATCGATGTACTGTATTTTTAACACTCCATATTATGTAAGCAATTTTGGAAGCCTAGATGTAATTTTTTTTACACAGAATACAATTCCCACAATATAATTTTTAAAATTCGATAATAATTATTAAACCTCTTACTGGTGGTTTTGGCTTTAACCTAGGAAACGAGGAAATTGACCGCAAGGCAAAATTCAGCAAAAGCATGCTGCCCTTAGAAATACATGTATTTGTGTCCGAGTTAAACATGAAGACTCGCAACAAAAAATGCGGTAAACTGTTCTGATAATGTAAAAAATGTAATTGTATTTTACGTCGTTCGACCACGAATGAAATTGGAACAGGTAGTTCGAGCAGTTCTTAAAAGATGGGGCAAAAAACAACAACACCAAACACTTCAACTACAAACAAGAACAGCACCCACTATCCCCTGCTTGTATGTAAATAATGATTACTACACAAACTACAACGCGCCAATGTTTATTTGTCACCACTACATTGATGATGCTTTTTTCTTGCAAGTTAGCGTAAAATTACCAATGCTTTCATTTCTTTCATCATCTTCCACGAACATCAAATGCAACCTATTTCATTATGACGAAAAACAAAACAAAATCTGCTCATTGAATAAAATAACCATCTTTACTTTGGTTCGTCGTTACAAAAAGAGAGAGAAAATACAATAGACATAGGCTACCAATTTTTTTAAGGAGTTAAAATTATTGTATTGAACGATCGTAGCCCATGGCATTGTTTCTAATGATTTTATGGAACGTGGGCGGCTTTTTTGCACACACACACACACAACTATACAGGTCTGACCCCCCCCCCTTCTCCTTCCCCATTCCCCCACTGCAAACAGTTAACGATATCAGATCCTGGTGCATTACATTTGGCGACCCAAGGCCTTTTTTTAAATCTTTGGATACCCCATAGTGCTCATACGTCAAACTCAAAAACATCGAATGAAGACTGGACCGATGGAGATTCTTGACCGCGCGTCGGTCAACCCCTTAGTCAGAGGTCAGCGATCTCTGCTAATTGGGTCAGGGTCAGTGTTGGGAGTAACTGGCTAAGACAGACTGACTTTGTGGCAGCACGTTAATTAATTTGTCAGACGTCAGTCTCGGTACCCATCGACGTATCGGATGCTCCTATGCAATGTGGGAGATGTTGAACAAGCAGCTTCTCTTCTACAGAGAAGTAATAATAATAATAATAATAATAATAATAATAATAATAATAATAATAATAATAATATCAATATTAATAGAAAAATGTTTCAAGATCTGTGTAATTCGGTGCACAGCCTGAATACAGGCTTTGAGAAGATAACGCATGACATAATTTATATATTCGCGCCCCCGGGGTATAAAGATTTTACCATAGCTCATTGGCTCCTTAAATCCAGGATGATTGGGGGTGCCTATGCAGATTCCTTTACCTATCGTCTTCGTTTGCGCAATGGGCTCCATTATCGCAAGGTCTCTAAATATATAATTATGCCAGGCATGGGAGACCGAGTTTGGGCATTACAGAGATATAGAGGGACGGCCTAGATAAACTCGACCTGTTACCGGTCAACGTCTTACTGACCCTTCCAAGCTGCATTTGGTGGAGTATGGTGCACTGGCGTCACATACGGGTTGACCGACACATCTCCTGTACTGGTTCTGTTATGAAACCCCTTCCCCCTCCATTTATCTCTCTCTCTCTCTCCATTTTTTAAAAGTACAATGTACTTTTGTAGATACAACTAATAATGCTATCGGGGCGTGTGTAGATAAAGGTCACGATATTCAACTGTTGATAATTAATAATGTGGATTTCAAATACAAAAAAAAAAATGTTTTTGTTGCAACTCAACACTTTTACAAGTCTGAAGAAGTTAGTGGTGATATAAATTTTGCTATTTGTTTAACAATGCCATTTTTGAAAACTGGAGTGCAAGAATGTAATTAACGTGGGGAAATCCTGGCATAAATGTATTGTATGTACTTAAATTTAGACTAAACCAAGCTTTTAATGGGAAAAAAGGTTACATTTCATAAAGACATGTAGCCGTTCAATGGAGGCCAGAGGGACACAGGAAACGCGGGCGACCGAAAACCACCTGGAGAAGGACAGTGGAGGCAGAGGCAGCAGCCATGAGACAGTCATGGGGCACCTTGAGGATGCTGGCTCAAGACCGTGAGCGATGGAAGGAGTTTGTTGCTGTCCTAATTGCCAACAAGTAAGTAAGTACATTAAAAAACCCCCACAAATGCTCAGACTCAGGAGCGCACTAAGACCAATCCACATAAAATATTCAAAGTGTACTGATTGACATGGACACAATATTAAAGTCATATAGAGAATCATTAATATATCATAAAACATTGTTACCATTTGGCTTGCTATTGACACGCTATATATGTTATAATCTTTGAGTCAGAGCAGAGCTTAATTTAAAATAAATTCACAGACAATTGTCAGATGCTGTTCCCCAGGCTACGACTGAGACAACAAGTGCTACTAAATCAACTAAAGAGAGTTTCTGTCTAAGTTTTGCTCCAAACTGCACTGTACGAAAGTGTTTCTGTCCAAATAATATTCAGAATCACTGAGCATTACATTTTTTTTTTTTGGATAGTATATTAGAATCTTTCGTTAGACCTTAAAGGCGTTCAACCAGAAAAGAGCTTCGTCTTATTTGTCAATATGACCAAATTATTTTAATACCGCAGAAAAATGTACTTAGTGCATATTTATTTGGATAGAAAAAAAATCTTTGTTACATAGAAATACATATATTGAGAAAAAAAACACCTTATCTAGAATCTAACTTATAGGAGGAAATAAAAATAAAATAAAAACCGGACTCACTCAAAATGAATCCTATGCCTTTTTAATTTTTGTGTGTGCTGATTTTGATCATTATTTATTGGCAGGGCTTCATTACATTCTATCTTTTTTTTTTCTCATGTCTACCATTTAAATTACTGTTTGCTGTGGAAAGCCACTCACAATCATTCTCTTTTATTTAAACTATTGCTCAAAGGCATGTTATTAATATCAAATTGGTATAAATTTACTGCACGTAAAGACTGTTAATTAGTTCTTGAGAAGTCAGATGATAAGACATACAAGTCCATATTTTGTTCAAATACACAAATACAAAGTCAGTTTTGCTTGCCTGAAATACATTAGTAGTGATTTTTATTATAAGGACAATGTGAAATCTCACAAAACTTATAATATTTTATAACTTATATATTTCATAGTGGCTGTATAGTGTTTGATGTAAAATTATTTATAAATATTATCTCTTAACAAATAATAGACAATAAATTCCATTAATGCTTTTATTTTGATATATTTTTTTACACAGTATGATCATGATTACCTTAAAATTTAATCATAATATTTTTAGGTATACATGATTACGGCGTTTTTTTTAGTTAAAAACAAAAAACTAACAAAAAAGCGGGAAAATCTGAAAGCATTATTAATTAGTGTTGGCTCATTTAGGGTGTAAAGATTGCTCAGTCGCCAGTGCTCAGGACTGAGGAGCAGACTGTCCAAGGCTCAAATCTGTGGCGTCACTGTCATTTTCCCCCCGACCCCATTTTAATGCTCATCTCATTGGAAAAATTATATGGGACAACATTAATTTAAAGATAGCATTTTTAGCAACGAGTAGGAGGAGGCCAAAGGTTCAATCCTCAGGTGATATATATATATATATTTGAATTTCTGTAATGTAGAACTTTTAATTGGGGCTAAGTAGTACAGGGTGCTATGTGCATTTAACCCTTTTAGTCAAGAAACACAGGTGGAATGTTGTTTCATGTAAAAAGGATGAGAACTGAAACATGTTACACCCACTTGTGAGCACCTGAAGGAACGAAATTAGTAATTGGCGAAGAGCTCCATGATTATTATCCCCACGCAATAATAATAAATGGTTGTTAAAAAGCTGAAACAATATTTATAAATATAAGATAGTGAAATCAACTAACTTCCCAGCTCAACCAATACTTTTATGAATTTATAACGACACATGATTAAAAAAAAAAAAAATTCACCCATCAGCCCAAAACTAACAGCTGATGCAGTTCAAAACCAGATGGACGTACACATTCACCTTTGCCAGCCCCATACTGGCTATCTGGCCTTTCAGAAAGCCTTCAAAGCGATGCGGGGGTTAAGACAGTAATAAAAAAAAAAAATAATAATCTTTATCTAGACCTAGATTTAGAAACTAGAAGAGAGCTTAGATTCATTTGACGGTCAGACCATAGATTTAGACACTCAAATATAGATCTAGATCTAGTGCTTGATAGCAAAATTTGGCCAGAGACCTGTGTATACAATAAAGAGGCAGAACTATGATAGGGGCCTACATCTATATAGTGCGTATACTAGACGCTTCCGTTCTTTGAGTCTGAGTTGGAGTTATTAAATATCTCTAGACTTTAGATCTAGTGTGCCATAAGCTCAATCATATTTGTCTGTAAGAGCAACTAAGCTTTATTCTAGTTCTCAAGAAAGATCCTAGATGGCGATTCTAGGCTGACTAAGTAAAATAGATCATGGTTTCGCATGTTTCTAAAAACTTACCCAAGCTTTCTGGTACGCTCATGATGAAGGTAGTGATTGGAGTTGTTTCAGCGAGGATTCGAATATAATCTGGATAAACGTAGATCTATCGAAATCTAAATTAGATCTAGATTTAGATCTAGCCTTATCTCGTCTTTTCTTTTTGTTTCGTTTTGAAAGGACGGCCATAAAACTGAGATCTAAAGTATAAATAATTTAGACCATCTTTAGACATTGATTGATAAGATCTACTTGTATTTTCATTTCTTAGCAAATAGTTTTAAAGCTAGGACCTAAGTCTAATCTGAAAATTTGTTTCCTAAAGAAATTCATAGGATAAAGTTTGTGGCGTCTTGCTTGAACCATCGGCCATCATAATTTCCAATAACAAGATAAGAGTTATCGTTTCTGAGTTCCTCCAACACTTCCGCTTTCTTTTCATTGTTGTGTTCAACAACATGAACCCTTTTTTTTTTTTTTAAATTAACGCTCACAACTGAGCAGTAGTTGCAATCCTAAGATAAGTTTTGTTTTTTTTTTTTTTTGCATTTTCGTTTTTTGTTTGTTTGTTTTGTTTTTGTTTTTTAAATTAACACTCACAACTGAGCAGTAGTTGCAATCCTAAGATAAAGAGTTAAAAAATCAATGAAATAAATAAGAAAAATACAAAGATAGAGAAGGAAACAATGAGTGAAGTAGAGGGTGTTAGGTAAATTGAAAGAGAGAGGGAGAGGAAGAGAGTTCAATTAAGTTTGTTTTTACGGCACCTCAGCAAAGTAATGGTACCCACGATGTTCTACGACCGTTAATAGAGAACACGAGAGAGAGAGAGAGAGAGAGAGAGAGAGAGAGAGAGAGAAAGAGAGAAGAGAGAGAGAGAGAGAGAGAGAGAGAG
>RQTK01001045.1:82227-104798 GCA_003991915.1 Elysia chlorotica | reverse complement strand
CTATGTAGTATAAAATAGACTGTTTTCTCCGCTTTTGTTTTTATTATTGACAAAGCCATTAAAGGCGAAACGTTTTCATGTATTTTCTCTATAATTTCTAGTTGTGTTTGATTTATTGTGTCCCTCAGTTGCTAAGTTGTGCGTATTCTTCTATTTATTATCATATTATTCCTATTTCTTGCGCACGTGAAGTAGTAGTAGTAGTAGTAGTAGTAGTAGTAGTAGTAGTAGTAGTAGTAGTAGTAGTAGTAGTAGTAGTAGTAGTAGTAGTAGTAGTAGTAGTAGTAGTAGTAGTAGTAGTAGTAGTAGTAGTAGTAGTAGTAGTAGTAGTAGTAGTAGTAGTAGTAGTAGTAGTAGTAGTAGTAGTAGTAGTAGTAGTAATAGCAACAGTAGCCGTAGCAGCATCAGTAAACAATATGGTACGTGTATTAAACGACAAGTAGCTTACACATAGATGTACTTCGAGTGGTGCTTGTAACGTATCACAATTGCCCTTAATGCATTTTTACTTTTACTATTTGTTAGGGTGGGTCTGTATTAGTTTTAGTGCAGCAGCATAATGATAATGAGGTCTCGCAACCCCACAAATAGTAACATTATTTTACTCTTGTTAGCCTTTGTCCTCGTTATGATTTTTTAAGTTAGTGGAAGTTCACTAATACTCTAGTAATAGATGAAAATCTTGATTTCATCCTGGATTTAAAAACAAAAAAAGAAATAAATTGCGATTAACTTTTCTAAAGAATGATGAATTTATCTATGGTAATGATGAAATAAAGCAAAGCTGCGGAGCTGTAGTTGCTTTGGTCGCGTTCGCTAACATTCCAGAAAGCGAACGTACAACCTAGAATCTTGTGCCAGCGATTGTTCTACGTATTCAAGAAATTTCGGTCACAGTGTGCAAGAGAGGTTAAGCCATGGCCACGCAAACCAACCAACCCGCAGCTCGCTTTCATTCGCACCACGCCACCACTACGTAAACAGTAGTTCGTTGAATCCTACGATATGATTGGTTGACAGTCCCGTGACTCAAGCTCCACGTAGGCCTAGCGAATGTCGGCAAGATAAAAGACAGAGTTTGCAGGTGAATATCGCTAGATTGAGTAGACCAGGATGAGTGCTTGACGAAGAAAGAACGGGATTTACACTTAAAGGCTTTAAGCCTGCAATAGAGGCAATGGTTGAACGCCGAGACAGATTGAAGCAGTAACAGTTTAGACTAACATCCTCTGGAGTTTCAAAGCCGTTTGTTAACTAATTAATCTAATCTAGAGTGCAAAAGAAAAGTTTCCTTTGCTTTTCAAGTTAACACAAGGTACCTCGAAGCTAAATCTATCGCAAGTCGGATAAATACACTGCAACTGCCAACATGAGAACGGTAAGATTTTTCCTCGCAAAGACCATGAACTGACTCACATTAATTTTGCTAGACGGACCTTTCGCCACAACTAATTACAATGCATTTTGAGTTTTCATTTGAGTCATTTATATAAATTAAGCTTAGATCTAATTTATATCATAATATCCTGTACTGAGCCCCATCAGGTCAAAGCTGACTTCAGAACGCTGTTACTGTTAGCCTTGGCTTTGTTAGCCATTGGGAAAATATTTTATCTATAGATCGAGAATCGGTTTCCGCAACTGCTGCCTGGAGTCCAGGTTTTAATTCAGGACATAACTATAATTTTATTAGGTTAACTTAGTGACCATAATTTATAAACGATAAATTTCATATTAAAAAATATTGAGGATGGTCCTTGGACCAAATCAATTTATAATCATTTTGTCATATTATTATTGTTGTTATTATTTATACACATAACTTGCTGTACTAACGTATAATTTTATGTTAAGTTAGATGCAACTTTATAGTTCACAACACAGTTTTCTTATGTCCAGTTTTATATACTTGCCTCATCAGATTGAAGAATCTGCTCCTCGTGGCTCTGGGGCTGTCAGACCAGGCAGCTTGGAATTGGACAATGCCCTCACTTTGGATATGGATTGTGTGTTTTCTAATCTAAACATTAACAACAACAACAATAACAACAACAACAACAACAGCAAAAGTATTTCAAGGAACAGTAAAAAGAAACGTAGAAGGCCAACAATAAAAAAATTCAATGGTAAGTTTATATGATTTGGAAGTATTTGCTCTAACGCTACAACACATTTATAATCTATTATTATTTATACAAGTTGTTAAGTAAGGTGACACAATAATTGTATGATTAAAAACAGCTTTCATCTGTGTATACAGCTTAGCCATTTACATGTAGATATTATTTGTAGATAACAAAATCTACAAGTACAATTATTTTTCTTTTCAAAACCTTTGTATATAAATCAAATGTGGTGAGATGTTTTGAAGTCATTTATTGGGAGATTAATTTTGTCATTGAGTATCCACCACAAACATTACAACAGATGAGAGCTTACTGTAATCTGGGGCTTATAATATTTTTTTCTTTCGTTTCAATCCAGATCTGTATGAGGAAACAGGCGAATTCCTAGGGAATGGATCTTATGCTTCAGTGAAAACTTACAGGAATAAAGAAACTGGAAAAGAATGTGCCGTTAAGGTAAGAATACAAATTTATCCTTGTGATGTGAAACTAAAGTCATACCAATAAACCTTTTTTAATAGTGAAATGTATGTCTTTGTGGGTCTCAGGCTATCAAATATTCCTATGATCATTTTGTTTAGCAGTATGTGTGTGTGTTTGTTTGATAGTGTTGTGGTCTATAATTAAATTATTTTAAATTGAGATTTAAATTCTACTTCCTAATAAAATGTTGTCCTTAAACATTGAGTAAATTATTCTGTTTGTTTGTTAGTGTTGTGGTCTATCATTAAAATATTTTTTATTGATGTATACTTCCTTAAACAAAACAAAAACATTTTTGTCCATAAAACATTGAATTTTTTTCCATTTACTTTTTTTTTTTTTTGCATTTTTCACATTGTGTCTTTTTCAGTTTTTGTCAAATAATTAAATCCCATTTTATTTGATTTACAATAAAATCTTATTTCATTTTTCTCCAGATGATTACAAAATGTACCAGTCTTCAGCGTAGCAAAGTGTTCAAAGAAATTGAAATCTTCCACCAATGTCAGGGCAGTGACAACATTCTCAACCTGGTGGAGTATTTTGAGGAAGATGATGTGTTCTACCTGGTCTTTGACAAGATGGCAGGAGGCACGCTGCTCACCAACATTGAGAGCCGTGGCCACCTGAGCGAGTATGAAGCCTCTCTGGTTGTGAGGGAGATAGCCCGGGCGCTAGACTTCCTGCACAGCAAAGGGATAGCGCACCGTGACCTGAAACCCGAAAATATCTTGTGCCAAAGAGTTGGGGAAGTTGTCCCCTTGAAGATCTGCGACTTTGATCTTGCCAGCGGAGTTCCCACAAGTGGAAACAGCTCCGATGGCAGCAAGACGCCAGAGTTACTCACCCCTGTTGGGTCGGCTGAGTACATGGCGCCAGAAGTTGTTGATGCCTGGGTGGGGGAGTCTTTCTCATACGACAAAAAGTGTGATCTATGGAGCTTGGGAATTATTCTGTAAGTTAACTTTTGGCATTTAAGTTGAACACAAAATTGTCTAATGTTTGAAATACAGGGCCATATCATGTTAAATAAGAATTATTTTCTTAGAGAGAAAAGTGTAAAACTCACCAAAGCACATCTTATTGAATAGTATATGAAATGTTTCTCTTTATTTTAATGACAACGTTTCAAATGACATTTTTACATCTAAGTAATGCAAAATATTGGATTCAATATGTTATAATATAAAATTTTCTTTCTCAATCTCATGAACAAAGTGTTTATCCCTCTCTCTCTCTCTCTCCAATTTATCACCATCCAGGTATATAATGCTGTGTGGTTACCCACCATTCTATGGTCAGTGTGGCGAGGACTGTGGTTGGGAGAAAGGAGAGGCATGCCAGGACTGTCAGGAATTGCTGTTCAACTCGATCCAGGATGGCATGTATGAGTTTCCTGAGGATGAATGGAGATGTGTGTCTGACAATGCCAAAGACTTGATCCGTCACCTGCTGGTGCGCAACCCACGCAAACGCTACTCGGCTGCCGACGTCCTGGAACACCCATGGGTGACGTCGCCTCCAGCAGCCACACCTCTTGCAACGCCTCACATTCTTACCAGGTATGCACTTGCAACAGTATTAAGTTTTTAAACATAAATATTTCATGATCTGACTTCTCATTTTAGTTTGCAGGTACTAAACAAGTTATTTTAACAAGGAGGGTTTTAGCAATAATCTCCAGGTTTTGAAAAAGACATTTAATGATTACTACAAGAAGTTTAAATTTAATTATTTAAATGTCTTGTATCTTGCTAGGTCCTTTTATACTAAACATTTTGTACTCTTTGCTCAACAGAAATAATAGCACAAAGGATCTGGAATCATTTGCTGAGACGGCTATTTCTATCAACCGGATGATGGAGCAGCACCTGATAATTGCAGGTCCTCCCCAGTTTTTCATGGGAGGAGCAAATTCATCATCCAAAAAGGCACCTTGTGACAGCAGTAGTGGAGATGAGGATGCGCACAGTGATGACCTTGATGCTATTCTTATGAGTATCAGTGGCAGCGGTAGCCGAGGACTCAAGTTGTCACCACCTGGAGGCTCTGCCCTGGCCAAACGAAGGTCTGGTTCGCATGTTGGCTTTGGAGGCAATGGTATTTGTTTGCACCATGCGTCTTCAGCCACTGTGGAACGAGGCGGCATGAACAGAGGCCGTCATCATGATCAGCCTCAGCACCCGCTGGTGTCTCGCTTTGGTTCTGCCCTAGGAAGTGTGGATAGCTTCTCCTACAGCTCTGGCCGATGGCAGTGAGTAAATCGAGCTGAAATTTGCAGCTTTGTGGATCCTACAGTTAAATTTGGTCGTGAGAGGTGAATGAAGATGTTGACGGCTGACTTGGCGAAGAAGTATAGAGGAATAAAAAGACAAGCCGAAGCGCAGCATTTCTAATTGCGAATAAGTTTTCCATTGCTTCCATCCATTTTTCACTCAAATTGTCTCCCCCACCGCCATTTTTTTTAAAAAGAGATAAGCTTAGTTCATTTCATAATTCCAACAGAGGATATGTATGCTCATAATGAAAGAGAAAGCTTCTCTAGTGAATTTCACATTATATATTCTTAATTTCATAAATATCTTTTTTTTTTTTTTAATGGAAGTTGATCTGTCCAGACTTAGAGTTAAAATCTAAGATTCTATTTTTTTTCTTTATATATATTAAGGTATGTTAACAATGAGCAACTGCTTGAGTGGAATATCTTTGAAATTATTCAAACCTAAGCCACATGTTAGCTGCAAGATCAGGAATTTCTCTTTTTTTTTTTTCTCATTTTGTAATTGATGTACTTTTCAAGTCTACTGCAATTGCCTTTCAATTTCTCTTCTTGTTGATACTTTATTAGTCTTTACACGATGTTAGATATATAGTATTATATTTACTAAGTTTTGAAAGGAACAGGTTGGGACATTGTATGGGAGTAAGTGGGTCTTCAGTAGATTCATGAGTGGGTGGGAGGGAATAAAAAAATTTGCTATGAATGACAGCACCAGTCAACTGTTGAATTTTGGTGTAAATTAAAGAACCATTCATAATATAATTTGTCTTTTTGTCATGTAATCATATTCTGTTAAGTTGAAATTGAAGCTGTTACATTTCTTTTGAAAGAAAATTTACTGTTACACATTTATTCCTCTGTTCATGTTACCTCTCCACTTCACTTTGAAAGTTCTAGTTAATTAAAGTGAATGTGAATCCCCCTCCCCTTTTTATACGTCCCCTCTCCAAGTCCAAAGCAATTTTTGTTGTTCATATTAAGGCGGCTTTGTTTTGTTGAACCTAGTTCAACATCAGCTTGTTATGTGCACTGCCTAAGGTTCTCCTCTGTTTTTTATACTTTGGTAATTTTTTGTGTGTGGTACTTTTGTAATGTTTGAGCCAATTTAAATTCCATCCTAGGTGAAGATCATAGTAACATGTACAATGTGTTTAAAATACATCATACTCGTAGCACATTGAAGTATGTAGATAGCAAGACTATACATAACCTCATTCACTAGCAAGTATGTAGATAGCGAGACTATACATCACATATCATTTACATTTTATGTTAAATAGAAAGTGCAAAATACATCTTGTTTTGGTACATTACCTTAAGTGAGAGCTTTCCTGATAGTGCACACATATTATGGTTATAGGACACACACACACACACAAATACAGATAGCCTCAAAGGTAAAGTTTAAACTGCATTACTGTACCTTCACCAGGAACCGCCCAGTAATTTTAAGAGTTTTCTCGCCCAATATTCCATCTGCTTCATTCATATGTTTTTATGTTGGCATCCATGACCATTGTTCTTTTTTTTTAATCAAACCTTCTTGAATGGCGGCATTACTGACTAAACTCTGAATTGGGGTTATTTGTCAGCACATCTTTCATCTTCGATTTGATTCACAAGATGCTGATCACACAGTGGTCTAAGTCATACCCAGTCATTCCAGAAATTTGTGCATTGACATATCATTTTTTTTTTTCAATATTGGCAAATAATGTCAGTGACATTGTGCAAAAAAAAAATTACAAAAAAAGTTCCATTTTCATGGGAGTACATTTGCGTTGTGTTGTTGTATGATGCCTAAAGGAGTATTTTAAATGTCACAGTTTAATGTGAACACAGTCTTTCAAAACAAAACAAAAACTTGTGTCATTGAGATGTTTGAATTGTCTTACTTGTTTTTGTGGTGTTTTTTTTTTTTTTTACTTTTTTTTTTACACTACTTTCTGCATGCATGTTGTTTTATACTTTGGCTGTTTGATTTGACCATTTAACAGGTTGAAGCTGAATGAGGCTAAAATGTTTACGATAGTTCAATAGTTGTTTACCTTTTGAATCATCACATTCGAGTTCAATTATTAGTTGACTTCAACTTTCAGCAAAAGCGCAAATCCAAAAGCATGTGAAGAGTGAGTACTTATCAACCTTGTGACTGTGAGCTTCTTTGTGGTGAATTTGTGACTACTTTTGGTTCTTTTGGGACTTGTTTTGTACTAAACAATGAATGACAATAGTGATCTCGTTGACTATATTGATTTAAGCGTTAAACTTGTTGAAAATATGAAAAAATGAACACCAGTGCATAATATCAAATTGTGAATGTATGGCTGTATCTTCATTTGGTTTAATTATTGGACCAAAAAAGCGTAGTGCCTGTGGCACTTTCGTGTGACCAGTGTTTTGCAAAAGTTGTGAAAGGTTTGTTATGCTTGAAAAGTAGTTGCGGAAGTATGGGCTATGCGTGTGATAGGTTTGTTATGCTTGATAAATAGTTGTGCAAGCAAGTGCTTTTAAAATTAAATTCCAGGCTGTGGTTTTTTTTTTCCTGTGTTCCACAAAATTCTTTTGAATATTTGCAGCCTTTTGAGGTTACTGGTGTGTTCATGAGTGTATAACTGCTAGTCACATAGATCTACTTCTTCTTTTTTAACTTGTTTTCTATTGCTTTTTTTTTCTTTAAATGAAATTATTTTCCAAGGCTGAAAATGTCCAAGCCAAACTTGTTTTGTTGTTAGACGTGCTGAAATAATAATTTTCATGTGTTCTTTCACTCCAAAAAAAAATATTTTGTTGAAAAATGGCAGACTATTTGAAAATAATGTACTTTATATACAATTTTATATTTTAAACATATGTTCTGGTAGCTTTTTGTTTGTTTGTATTGTTCCACAAAGAGTTATTTGTATGTTAATGAACTTTATAAGATGCCAGTGTCTTTGTACTTTGTAACTTAGAAAGTGTTATAGTAACTTGTTTGTTGCTGTATTTTGTTACTGTTGTTATCTAAAACACATATAGATGCCAACAGAAAGCATTGCTGGAGGTATGACAATTCTTTATCTGTGATAATTCCATGCTAAAACAATTAGTGATTGGAACAGAGTCTCACCCCATCTAAACTCAATGCCATCGCCCCTATCCCCAAATTTTGTCCATGATTGTTATTGACAATGTTATTTTGGGGGGCCGCACTTATTGTGCAGGCTGCAATCCCATCACATTTCCCTTTTATATTGTTTGAAATGTTGAAAAACCAACTTGAAAAATAAATAAAAATAATATTGAAAATTGCCCATGAGCTGTTGTATTATTTCAATATTTAGACATAAATATATATATATATCTCTTTATAGAAAGATACTTTGGTTGTTTAGGAGCTATGCAGGCCCTTGAAAAGGAGCCACGTGTTTGTTGGTCCTTGTTCTGTTGAATGTTTTCTGACCCTGCGTCAAGTCTTTAAATGTGCCTTCATCAAATTTGATAATCTGAATGAATCTCTTGTCTGTACTGAGAGGAGAGAATGTTTGCGGTAGTCAACCTTTTATTGTCAGATGAGCTATGTAGGGTTGTGGGAAGTCAGGTGATTGCTGTTTGCAGTGAATGATGTGTGATAGATATTGGATTGAGCTTTACATGGTGCTAATTGAGAGATGAGAACATTTGTTTGGTTGACTTCAAAATACTTGTGTAAAAGTTGGAATGTATGCATGCGATGATATTCCAGTCATCATCTTTTTTACTCATTGCAATATAACAAGAAAAGATAAAAAAAAAATATGGTCAGAAGTTCAGGCCTACCTCTAATTAAAAAAAAAAAAAAAAAAAAATCAAAGTGCAATTGCACAAGGGAAGAACTACACCCAACCATTGGTCTCAAGAACAATAATGTGACCTACACGCTCATGATTTTTGGGCGATCAAGAACCTTTCAATTTCCATTTCATTAACTTCTATAAAGTTCAGTTTATTATTTGCAAAAGAAAAAGAAAATTTGAACCTTGGACATCAACTACGAATCCCTTTCAGTGGGTTCAGTACTAACAGTATTGTGCAACCATTTTTACTTTTTTTTTTTAAACGTTGGAGTTCTAGCCATGATTAAGAGATTTTGGTTTCTACCAGTTGTAAATAAGAGCAGCTAGTTATTTGCAAATCAACAAATGAAAATTTGCTCATTCAAATATTTCAAAGCTACTGTTTCGTACCACAATTTTGAGTGGCCAAATATTCTTTGTGTTTGAGCTTCTATACAGTCCATTTTTGTGCAGTACACCATTTTTTGTATTTAAACTTAGCCAATCATCTTACTTTGAAGTTGAACATGTACATGTGTCTGAAATTGTGGCATTAATTCAAAAGAAACCTTGTTTGGTCCACACAGTAATGACAGCGACACTTACCCTTTTTCTCAGGAGAATCTTTTAAGCTTTATACACAAATTTTATGTATTAAAATGCTCTGTCTTGGTATTACTGGGCTAAGACGTTTTGGCTTCAGTTGTATTTCAAGCAAACTGCTTCTTTTTTTTTTTGTATTTTTACTTTCGAATGACACACGAATTACAAAAAAAAAATTATTGAAAAATTGCAAATCCAAGAAGTTAAAACAAATAAACAAAAGGTTATATTTCACTTGCTTGTTTTATCGTTTATATTTTCTTAATGGTCAATGTCGTCTTTGCCTCAAATGATGTTTTGATATGTAGTGTTTTTGTCCTTTGTTTACTTGAGTATTTGTAGAATGTTTGCTTTTTTGTTACTTTACATCCAACGCTAGCACTATATAGGCTATATTGTGGACGGGACCTAAGATTGACGTCTTGCAACTGTATGTGCTGGTACAGAGAGACAATGCGGGGATACTATGGGTCATGTTTAAGTCAATAACATTAAACTGACACCTACCCAACCAAGAGCGGACGAAATCGCCAGGGCTCAAACCACATTGAACATTAGACAACTATGCAATAGATACGGTGGCTGTAAAATAAGTACAGTGTATGACCATAGATCATGACATGACTGTACAATAGATAGGCTACAGTGCATGAACATTGAACATTGCAGGCATTGCGATGACGTGATACATAGCGAAGTGAGGGATCCTGCACCGGCGTCCAACCATAGCTCTACTCTAGACATGAGCCATTGGAAACATAGAAATCTCCATGCTTCATCGTTCTGATTATGTCACCTGTTAACCTCGTGTGTTTCGCTATGCCCTTCATTGCAATGCGGGGTCCACGGTGGCTCTCGGCCGACCTCAGGCAACCTCTGTGTCTCTGTCTCTGATTAGGCTTGTTTTCATGACCAATGTAGGTCAATCAGCCGTCTGCCCTGCCAAGCAGAGGTCACAACCCCGCGCATGCGCTAGCGATGGGGTGATCGATTAGTTCAGTCAAGATAAAGCATCCAAGGCTACCCTTGGGGCCTAGGCAGGGCAAAGCCATCGATTTCTTGATCAAGACTTAGCAGTGCATGTCTGTTCGGGTTGTAGGCTTGACATGGATGGTGACCAGAAACATGGGTGATGGAGGTACACGAAATAATGGTTGATATGCGAATGCAAAGACCAAGAAGGGAGGACAAAGGAGGTAACGAGAGAAAAAAAAATATAAGAAAATATGGTGATGGTGATAATAATAATAATAATAATAATAATAATAACAACAATAAAAATAATAATAATAATTATACTAATAATGAGAAGAAGAAGAAGAAGAAGAAGAAGAAGAAGAAGAAGAAGAAGAAGAAGAAGAAGAAAAAGGAGGATGGGGAGGAGAAGAAGAAGAAGAAAAACTTATATGGTGCATCAGTTCGTGGAAAACTGATTCTAAGTATCAGTATATCCTACCCTTGAGATATTTTATTTCCTCTGCCCGACTTCGATAATTAGTCTGTTCGCACATGTACATTATTAACATAAATGAATTAATAAAAACAAGTTTCAATTTAATGTAAGTTGTAGGTCGTTCAAACAAACACAGAGGTTCGTTACTGAAATATCATTTAAAATTATTTTAGATGTACAATTTGTATTCGCTGACACCCACATAAACAAAAAACAAAAAAAAACAACATAATCTTTTTAGAAGGCTAGAGATAATAATAAAAGTGGCACCGATAGCGTAACTTTCTACTGCTCTAGTCTAAACTGGCAAAGCAGGATCTCTTAGTCTTATATTCTCTCACTATAATAGATAAACCTTCCCCTAATTTACACAGTCCATGCTTAGTGCCCTATGGATTTTCAAGACATTGAGTAATAAACAGAAACACCGTTAGTCTTCGCTTTCGTTGTTTTAACCATTAGTAAAGTAAAAAAAAAATATGATGATGATGCAGATACAAAGAATAGCAAAGAAAAATAAATCGGCAAACTTGTTGGGACATGTATAAAGTTGGAAAAGGCGATAGGAAACAGACTCGCATTATTATACTTTTTCGCAATAAACTATAGGTGTTGCAAATGTAAAAAAAGCTTACGCGGTAAGAAATAGGTTTATTATTGCACAGTGAAAATGACAATGCTTAGGGGACTAAGAAGTTGATTTAATGACAATAACAGAAACAAAAACAAAAACAATTAACCAAAAACAAACAAACAAACAACAACAACAACAACAACAACAACAACAACAACAACAACAACAACAACAACAACAACAACAACAACAACAACAAAGCAACCCACCCCAAAACAATTAAAGAAGAAAACAGCATGTATTCAGAAAAAAAAAATCCCACTTTGTAAAACTGGTCGACATGAATTATTAATACACGTTCCTACATGACACCGTGTTATTCAATTTTTTCAACAAAGGAAGTCTTGAGCCTACCATCGGTAATGGACTAAACATGCTCACAAGCCATGACCTTCGGTGGGAGCACCCATCTGAGACGTTCAGAGAAAGATATAGAAGAGAAGAGAGAGAGAGAGAGAGAGAGAGAGAGAGAGAGAGAGAGAGAGAGAGAGAGAGAGAGAGAGAGAGAAAAATAATGGTATGGGAGACTACTTACTTCTTAAGTTATTTACTAAGGGACATAACAACGACATTATATTTAAATACATATAATTGTTCAAAAACTAAGTTTTGAAGCATAGTATGTGTTAAAAACGTAAAATGTAAGATACAAATTATAAATTCGTATTTAATTGAACAATAACAAGCGAAAGTCTTGAAGTATGTGTACTTAAAATACACAAGTAATTTAAAAAAAAAGCTGCTGTAAAACTGTTTTGCAAAATTTAATAAAATTAATATTATCTTAAAAACTATGTATCGGTTAAACCGACATTTAGATATATAATAGTAGGATTATTTGGTGGCCTTTACGGGCCTGTTACATGAAATGAAATTAGAATGGTGCATTGGTATCTTCATACAGGAATAGATAGAGCAACTGGATTATTTGGTGGCCTTCACGGGCCTGTTACATGTTATGGAATCAAAATGGTATTAGTACTTATTACTGGTATTTCTTCATTGAGGAATAGACAGAGCAACAGTCTGACAGATAGACAAAGAGAAATAAAAATACGTAAGAAAGATTGGTTTCTTATCGCCCGATGTCAGCTTCTCGGCTAGGGACCTTAGAGAGGATTATACAGGACAGATTGTATCCACTAACACCAATCACCCAATAGGGAGAAACGCGGCAGCAGTCTGGCTGAACTCGATCCCGGACCTCCTACTTCGGAAGTCGACACACTTTGACTTTCAGACCACGTTAATCTTTGATATAATTATAGTATAATCTTCCATTTTGTTTATTTTTATTCAGACAGATTGGCCACCATTTCAGCAATTCGATTTTTCTTTTCTTCTTTCTTGTTGAATTACCCCCCACCCCACATGACGCTTATTTTGTTCCAAACTTCTTTCTTCTTTATTTCCTTCACGAAGTTCAAACTGCAAGTCACGATCGGACCGAACTTTCAACTTTCTGCTTTCACTGATGTTTAAATTATTGTTCTTATCTTTCCTTATCTCAATCCTTTTGAATTACATGCTATTGGAAAGAAAAAAAAATTATTAGCTTTCGATTGGTGAATCATACAGGTATATTATGACAATTTTCAAGAAATTTTCAAGCGTTTACTAACACCACTTAAAATTTTACTAAAATGCTTCCGTCATGGGTAACCAGAATAAGGCCCGTCATGGCGATTCAAAATACCTCCGTCACGAAGGGGTTAAAGGCTAAAACAAAAAAAAGTGTTTGTGTGTGTGTGTGTGTGGGGGGGGGGGGGGGGGAGGGGAAGAAAAAACAACAAAATAATACAACGAAAATGCAACAATACGTGTTACGGGTCAGCGTTAAGTGTGAGAAAAGAGGGGAGTTTTATTATAATAATATAATTTATTATCATTATTTAGATTTGGAGGGGAGGGGGTGTAGTAGGAATGTCCAGTTCCCAAGCAACTAAGGCGATCACCGAAAAGAATGCTCCCCATGACCGAGTAACGTGTCCTTCCCCCTGTGACGATTCGCAGCTGCTGCTTAGAACGCGTATCTTGTAATAAAGACTGATCACAGGGGGAGTCACCGTCTCCAACTCTTTGCGCAGTGGGGCAGGTTGCGCTCATCAAGATGCTCGGTGGAACGCCGCGACGCCGACTTAGTAATGTTGACGAGGGAAAAATAAAGAAAAAAAAGAAGGCAAAGTTGAAGAAATAGGGATGGGAAATGTGTTGAAACTTTTCCATTGTAGAAATCGTAAGTACAATATCCAGGTAGCTTATGTCTCCTCGTAAGCCTTCTTATTCATTATAATTATCTTAAGACGAGTTGTAGGCCTAAGCTTGCCAAAATGTTCGACTTGCGACCTTAGATCATTGCAACATTGACATGATTGTCGGTTTATATTTATATTCAATTCCCAACTGAAACGGTAGGGTCGAAACAATGTAGCATAGTAGAGCGAGCGAGGGAGCGAGAGAGATAGAGAGAGAGAGAGAGAGAGAGAGAGAGAGAGAGAGAGAGAGAGAGAGAGAGAGCAAACCTTTTTCTTGGATAGCATGTAAATTGTGACTCCTTGAATAATGTATAATGTACTTGTAGTTGTATTTTACATTAATACAATGGAACCATCTTCAACTATTTTTATACAAGTAAGGACGAAGAAAATGTCACACACATGTAACTTACCAAAGTTCGTGATGACGCATTAAATGAGAGAATTATATGTACTTTAGTACTTATTTATGCATGTTGGCACAAGCCGACCCATCCAATCTTCTTCGGCTACCACAATTTCAATTGTCAAAAGCCAATGAACCGTAACGTGCCCCTTAGCATGGCCTGTATACAACTTGTTTCAGGGAGATTACTCTGACTTAGTAAATTTTATTGACGATTGAAGAACAAAAGGTCTGTCGACAAGAACGTTGAGCTCGAGGGGCAAACTCTAATACATGTATGTACTTTTCAAACTCTAGCACAGCATTGTAATGTATAGTTATGTTAAGAGTACATTTGTCTAGCCTCAGTTTTCAATGAATCCATTCCACAGCTGCGAGTTACACAAAGCATGTTACAATCCTGCTGAACTAGATCTATATTGTTGTTTACTGAGAGGCCTCAGTCTTATTTATCGTGTTTTCCTCGCCATGAGTGAGTCATCAGACACCAACACCGCAATCACAAGACAGTGAAGGTGTTTTCTTAATTTTATAGGGAATAAAAACGAATGAGATATAAATACGATTTTCATGGACTCATATGTATCACCTGGGATATTCTGTAGTTTCAGGTCTTATTGTCGCTTCACGTTAATTTCGCACAAAATGCACCAGTAAATAAATAAGTCACACATTACCTTGTTTGATTTCAAGATGTCAAATATTTAACTCAACTTTTTACAAAAGGTATATCTACGTGTTTTAGTTTTACTCTTGGCAAATATGTTTATTAGTTTTTAATGTTTGTTTTGTTGCTTGTTTTCTATTTTTTTCGGTGATGGGTATGTGGGGGATGTATGGTTATGATATTTTTTGAAAACATGTCCTGAGATAAAAAAAACAAAACAAAACAACCTATAGTATACTCATGTATTTTTAAAACAAATTTTGTTGTCCAATTTTCCGGGGCTTTATCCCTTCACGACAAGGGAACAGGTATCTTGCTTTCAGATCTAGAAGTTACCGTATATTTATAAAATTAATCTTCGGGCCTCCACAAACTGTCCCCACTTTCTCAATAAGTTTGACTTCTACCGAGGTCAATCTTTTGCCGACATGCGCAGTGACAACTGAGAAACTAATTTGGTAAGGTCAACGTGACCGCGGCTGTTATTGGTTTCGTCGTTATGATTCATCCTCGTGTTGATCTCTTATAAAAATGGCTTTAGACAGAATATAAAGACTAGATTTAGACATGCATTGAAAACTACTGAACCTCGACGTACTTGTTTTGTTGAAATTAACAGATTAAAGATAGCGGCGAAGATTTATAGCAACAAAAACACAGCGAGATTTCAGTTTAACCATAACGGCTCATTCATCAAAAAAGTTTGTTTTACTGGCAGGTTAGGTTAAGGTTGGTTTAACAGAGGAGTCCATGCCTGCTCTTCAAAGTTCTATGTTAAATCCAACTTCAGGTGAAAGAGAGAGAGAGAGAGAGAGAGAGAGAGAGAGAGAGAGAGAGAGAGAGACAGACAGACAGACAGACAGACAGACAGACAGGCAGACTAACAGAGAGGTTGAGAGAAACAGAGAGAGAGAGAGAGAGAGAGACAGGCCGACTAACAGATAGATAGAGTGACAGATAAAGAAAGGAAAGGCGAAAAAAGAGGAAAGGGTGGGGGGGGGGGGGGGTGGGGGGGGGGGGGCGGCTGTGTAGTTTTTTGTTTGTTTGGACTTGTCCCAATTATAATTATAAAATACTGCCAGGTCAGGAACATAAAATTGCTGGCAGCCCCGGGCGGAGAGCCAGAAGAAAGTACATGACTGTATATATGTAAAGGAATACTTATGGAAGAATTGGTAAGAGGTTTGCCAAAACTTTAACATGATTCCCAGATCTACTTCTGTCCAGTTTATACTTGATATTTGCTCGGTGAACTGACAGGCGCAGAACGAACATAGTTCTAGACCTATGTACATTAAGAATTATTAATTACGATACGTTTAGCATGTCGGTCGTCTGTAGCAATTTAATTTAGGTCAAGGTTCCTAATAAACGCTGACGTGCAAAAAAAAAAAAGTGTATTCCAAGCCCAGTTTTCACTTCATTGGCTACGAAAAAAGCAATTGAAGAAAAGTGACCGATTAGTATGATCCAACTACTGTGTTTAACAAGACAACTGTCTTCTGGCACTAAAACACAGACATACCTTCCTTTGTCTCTCTTTCTCTTTCCCCTTCAACGTCTCTCTCACACACACACACACACACACCACCCACCCCCTCTCCTGTCGTCTGGCACTAAAACACTTCCGTTGTCTCTCTTTCTCTCTCCCCTTCAACGTCTCTCTCTCTCTCTCTCTCTCTCTCTATCTATCTATCTCTTTTCTTTTCTCTCTCTCTCTCTCTCTCTATCTATCTCTTTTCTTTTCTCTACTTCCATCCTCTCCTTTTCTCTCTCTGACACAAACACACGCACATTAGCAAAACAAATTTAGAACTATGGCCTGCGCCCTTCGGTTTCTGGCGCGGGACCAAAATCTGGCCGGAACCTATTTTCACAGGTCAAGTGTGTTTACTTCCGTTAGCCTTGACGTGCCGAAAAAGAGGAACTCAAAGAACGGTTTTAAATAAAAAATACCGTAGTTAGTTCCGAAACTGGACCATGAAATTGGTCAACCAGCCTTATGGAAGTTGCGTTATCACACAATTAATTTCTTCCATAGGTCTACAGAGAACGCCCTTTCAAAGTATTGATGCTTTCAAGTTGTGATAAAGAATTTTCTTATTACATGTACTAGGCCATAGCTGATTATTTGCGGTCTTACCGTGTGTACACAATCACTGTTATCTAGATGTAGAGATCAAAAACCTTTTTTTTTATAGACCCGCACTTCTCTACATCGTCTTATTAGTAAAATGAACCAATCTGACCTGACCCTGCATAAACACAGAGGGAAGGGTGTGAGAGGGGTTAGTGGTTCTTAATTATTTACAAAGATGATTTAGATGCAATCTATAATATACTCTGGTTGACTGCAAACCTTTTATTATAATGGACAATAAGTCATACCATGTGGTGCCTATTCTGATGCTTAGTCGTGACCCGTTTCCGAATCACTTACACTGAATTTTTCATGAGGGACGTTGGCTTTTCCTTTTGAGTTAGAGAGTAAGGAGAAGTGGCATCTGTGCTTTTTCTTCAGGCTGTTGACGTTAAAGATCTTGATGGTTTGCCAGAATCTCGCGGCAGCTTTTCTGTAGTTTTGAAAGGTATGGTGATCTTTTCGAAATAATTGTACGGGCCTCAAGACTTCGTCACGCTGTATGTTTTAATAATTAGGATTATTTAAAGAAACGGTACTATGATTTAGATGGCTCACTTAAAAATAAAGTGTAAGACAGGGGAAACTGTACGATCCCAGTCTATATAACCGTTATCACTCTACCTCTAATGGCTTTTAAATCCGGAAATAAGATGCAATGCCTTGCTGAAGAGTTTCAAAAAAAGTATTCCCCTATAAATCTGTTTTGTCTATAAACGTCATCGATTTTCTGTTACTTTTCTCTCAACCCTCAATCCAAGTTTCGTTCCCCCTATTCTTGTGTCTTCCGGATCATTTTATACGCTTCTTTTTGTTCACCTTCTTCGTTTTCTTTCTTTACCTCTACGTGCCACCCCCCCCTCTCTCTCTCTTCTCTCTCTCTCTCTCTCTCTCTCTCTCTCTCCCTCTCTCTCTTTTTCTCTCTCTCTCTCTTTTTCTCCGCTCACCGCCTCAGTCTCGTTATTCACTATTTCTAAAGAGTCAGAGAAAATCGCGACATATGATAAAAACGTGTGGATGTTCTCGTGCTGGTGTTTTACTCTTTCTCTACCTTTTGATATAATTGGATGGAAGCAATATACGCCCACATACAGGGTAGCTATCTCTTTGAACTCCATCTCGAGTCAGCTAAAGGTAAAAGGTCGATTCAGGGAAAAGATGATTTCCTCCAGCCTGAGCACAGAAGTACTCCAGCTTTGGCGTTTCCTAGATTTTTTTTTTTGCCGACGTTAAATATTAATTTGGATTTGATGAAATGAAAAATACAATAGAAAATAGGAAAAAAGAAAAAAAGACAAGGTACAGTTAAAAACAGCAACAGCAACGACAACAACAACAACAACAACAACAACATCATCAACAACAACAACAACAACAACAACAACAACAACAACAACAACAACAACACCAGAGCACATAAGATGAACATAACATAATCTTATTTGGGACTGTGGAGACATGCATCACATTTATTGTCATTATTTATTACATGAAATTTTATTTGGTAATTTTTTCATTGCTCAAAGATTGCTGGGCTGTATCTCAAATACTCGTGTCTTCTTCTCAGTGATTCTTTAAGCGTTTACCATTTCTCTCCCTCTCTCTATCTTTCCCCCCTCTCATCCATCTCCCCACCCACACAATCCCACCACAGAATAGTATTTTTTTTTTTATTATCAATATAGGTATCGTGAGATCCTGACATTTCACTGAGGAAGGGGAAAAAAGAGGAAAATGTGGAAGAATAAACACGTTGTTTTCACAAAGTGACTCTGCTAACCGAAACGGAGCACCCGCCCTGAGGCCTTTTCCTCTTGCTACCTCAGCAAGGTCGGCGTACCATCTTCTTGACCCAGATTAGACAAGTGAAGGAAGAAATTAGAGCAAGCTAGGTAAAAGGGACAATGCAGTTTGAAGTTTTTTGCGTTTCGATATGTTCGTGTGTGTGAATGAAATAGAGATACATAGGAAGAGAGAGAGAGAGAGAGAGAGAGAGAGAGAGAGAGAGAGAGAGAGAGAGAGAGAGAGATGGACAGACAGACAGACAGAGATAGAGGCTACATTTATTCAACTCCTCTTAGAACGGATTTAGACCACAAATACCTTCATGATCTATTTATTCGTATCATTTTTTTCTCCCATCCCACTAAACATAGCGTCGAGTTATTATGAACTTGCACTGATTTTTTAAAACTGCATAAAGTCGTGTATGCCAGATACCAGTTATGAACCTCTAGTTTAGTTTGTGCCAATTGTCCTAGTCGTTTGCGCTTCGCTCCTTGCAAAGTTTTAAAGTGAAGTGCGAGTTAACCTTTTTGGGGGGATAATCAAACGTAGAAGGGTATTGAACCTAGACCCATACCTTGTCCAACTGCACTAAATTGTTAATATTTCTCGTCCCCAACTTGGCGATGGCGTTAGAGATTAAGGAGCGCACTAGGCTAAATCTACTTGAACTGTCGAAAGAGTGCCAACATGTTATGACATACTTTTGAGAGCTTGAGAGAAAATGCAGTGTTGACAAAAGGTTGAGTTAGATGCACAATTGTACTCAGAAGTGGGTAGTAGAAAGAGGGCAGTGTGTATCCTGGTGTTTGCTAATGCAACCATATTTATAGATGTGGTCCAATAGAAAAAGGCAATAAATTGCGCAAAAGCAGTTCTTTCATTAAAAAAAAAACAACAACATTAAAACATGTACAATGTATTAATTTTGCAGTTGGAAGTGACAGAGCAGTGTATTTCGAAGGGCAGTATTTTCTTCACTTCTGCAACAAATACTTTTCGATAGGAACTTGAAGAACTAACTGTATTTTTAAAACCTCGACAACTTTAGGAAACAAACAAGTTAAACAATATGCAATTGTCAGTCTGATAAAGACGTTCTTTTTACGCTGGCTTGCACCATTCAGCCAAAAGCAGGGGTTTTTTCATTTTTATCCACACCCACTTGCTCCTTCTACTGGCGAATAACAACAAACCTTCGCCGAATATATTCCCCGACCCGGATATGTACTTTAGCCTGTTCAGTATCTCTTGACATCCTTGTCTGGTGTGTGCGACCTGGATCTAGATCTAGCTAATGTGGGGGCTGGTGGTCTGGACGTAAACATTTTGCTCGGAGTGCTAGTGAGGCCTTGGATGGAGTCAGTTTGGGGGACACGAATCCAGAGATAAGTCAGATAACTCTCTTGGAGTACGTCATGTATTGGGCAAGAAATACTCAGATAAGGATTAGAACAAAACCCCCACTCCTTTTAAGTATCAGGATATCTGGATGTCCAACAAGAGATAGAAACTCCCTTGCCTCTCTCCTTCCTGTGTTCCACTGTCTGTCAGTCTGTTCCTCTGTTAATTTGTCTGCCCTTCTCTTATGTAGGATTAGAATCAGTTATTTCAAAGGTAGCAAATTATGTGGTAGTAGACCTAAGTGGAGAACAGAGGAAGAGTGAACTGTTACGGTAGTGTTATGGCATAAGTTATGAAATTGAGTCTCTTGATTAATTCCCTTTTTTGATGGAGTATAAATATTAAAGTACATGTAGTTCTCGTTGTGGTGTTATCAAGCAGCGAATACTTGTGACAAACGCGAAAAGGTTTGGGTTCAAACCATATAACCTGAGGAGATTAATTAAATGGTGTATTAAACCTTTTCATTATATGCTGATACATATAAAAATATCTCAGTGATTGCTCTAGTTTTGGATTGTCGGTTTCTCCTCAACGCCTATAGTTATTGATGGTTTAACAGCGCTATAGTTATCACAATGAATGAATGATTCTGAAGACCAACGGCTGACGATTTTGCATGTGACAATGGGAACAAAGCGGGAGTTCCTGTCTCAACTCGTCACATTGACAATCACATTGCGATCTAACTTGGTCAGAGACGGACGTAACAGGGATAAACCTGGGACTTTCCGATTAGAAACTGTGTGCTTTATCATTAAGCCCCCACGACCCCCTCTCGCAGGTGTTGATTCTAGAACTGCGTGAATAAGAAGAGAAAATGATATATTTTTTCAGGCAACTTGTCGGACAATTAAAAATAAACGTGTCCTTGGGCCACCGGACCTTTAATTCGTAAAGCAATTCTTGTGATTCAAATTAACTCAAACCAACCTCTGTAGCGTCTAAACACAGGACTGTAACACTACCAGCTAAAAACAAACCAAAAATAGAAAACAAACAAACAACACAAGCTTTAAAAATAAAAAATAAAAGCACGCAAAAAAAAAAAACCCTCCAGAAAATTATTAAGCCAAGTTGGCTGACTGGGTGTTTTTCTCTGGCTGTCCAGCTAATCTCAGTGGCAAGTGTCACAATACGAAAGTAGGTCACCTGCCGTCAGTCAGTCCCAGGTAGGTAGATTATTATTTTTATTATTTCGGGTTTGGCCCCCAGCCCGAGCCCGGCCAACAAGCCAAGGCGGCCTAGCTGGCCTCGCCAACATCATGTAAGCCCACAGACTATATAGCTGGCTTGTCAGACTGCCCCCTGGCTGTGGCTGCACACGTCAACTGTGTCAGATAGCTTCAAACAAACGAAGGAAACCGGTGTTCTGTAGGAGAGAGAGAGAGAGAGAGAGAGAGAGAGAGAAAGAGAGAGAAAAGAGAAAGAGAGAGAGAGAGAGAGAGAGAGAGAGAGAGAGAGAGAGAGAGAGAGAGAGAGAGAGAGAGAGAGAGAGAGAGAGAGTACAGAGAGGATGGTAAAAAGAGAGAGAGAGAGGGGAGGGGATAGAAAGAGGATGAAGAGAAGAGAGATAAAGAGAGAGAGAGAGAGAGAGAGAGTCTGAGTTTTGAGTTTGAGTTTCTTTACGTCACGTCAGCACAGTAACGGTTATATTGTGCCCATGGTGTCCTAGGACAGTTAATACATTACACTAGTAGCAACGGCGATTCCTTATCTCTCTGAGTGGTAAAAGCATATGGATAAGTGTCAGTTGCAGGTATGACACTGTGGAGGCTCTTCACCTCTCAGCAGGAAGGCGTGAGTAAGATGAGAATGTCCAAGTCGGACTCGATCGAGTACATCCTGGTCTCGTCTTCTAACCTGAGACACTCCCGCTATGCACAGAGCAACTGCGCTGCATCCGCAGTAAATATTGACGCCTTCGCGCTCACCCCGCAGCATTAAAAAAACTTTATCTGCTGAGGATGAGTGGCAGGCAGCTCCGACGCCGGTCTCATCTTTAGACCCGTCAGTGAAAAGTAGATAATGGTCTGAATGATTTTCTATGATTTTTTTTCAAACTTTTCGCTATATAATTATGGAGGGGTTTTGTCCTTCTGGAGAGCTGCTAGGTTAAGAATGTTTCCACAGTCCAAGGAGGGATTTCAGACAATTTGTCTTCTTCAATAGAGTTAGTATATAAGTCAATTTCAAGAAGGAGCTGCTGCTCACGCACTCCAAAGTAGAAAATCGCGTTCGATGAAGATTGGAATTTTCCTACATAGCTTGGATGGAAAACAGGGTGAAAAGCAGGTGTGTTTTTAGATTAACATTATGTTGTAAGGATAGTTTATCTCTTCTTTCTGACAAGGATGGTTCGTCTACAGCTACTTACAGGCTTTTTGCCAGGTTGGTACGAAAGGCTCCACAGAGAGAGAGAGAGAGAGAGAGAGAGAGAGAGAGAGAGAGAGAGAGAGAGAGAGAGAGAGAGAGAGAGAGAGAGAGGGGAGAGAGAGAGAGAGAGAGAGAGAGAGAGAAAGAGAGAGAGAGAGAGAAAG
>RQTK01001045.1:70098-71748 GCA_003991915.1 Elysia chlorotica | reverse complement strand
AATTATTAAAGATTGGCATGGACAAAAGAATCATGTTGTTTTGAAAAAATCAGCCATGTCTTTGGTAACCTCACAAAAAGCTGACCTTAACAAATAGGAAAGGTCTCAAGGACATTCGGAGTGTTCATGTTGTTGTTGAGTTGGTTTAACGTCCAACATCAGCACTATATAGGCTATATTGTGGGTGGGCCCCAAGACTAACGTCTGACAACTTTATGTGCTGCTACACGCGAGACAGGGCGGGGATAGCATGATGTTGGACGTTAAACCAACTCAACAACAACATGAACACTCCGAATGTCCTTGAGACCTTTCCTATTTGTTAAGGTCAGCTTTTTGTGAGGTTACCAAAGACATGGCTGATTTTTTCAAAACAACATGATTCTTTTGTCCATGCCAATCTTTAATAATTGTATTGTTTTATCTAGGGCAAATGAAATAATTTCAATAAAGGAATTTCTTTTGTTTCAGGAAGTTAAGTGTGAACACTTTTCTAATCTATATTAAGTCCTTGATCACTTTTTGTGAGATGGTCGAAGTCATGAAAAATTCTTTCGAAACAAAATGACATTATTTTTTGTCCACGCCAATTCTGCACTGTCTGGGGCAAGTAAAATCGATTCAGTGCGGGAATTCCCTCTTTATGTGTTTTAGGAAGTACGAACACACTCATAAGATACTTTTAATTTCTACCTCGATGTGGGTTTTTTGTGTGTCCTTAAAGTGAGTTTAAAACAATTGAGCATTTAGTGAACGGACTTCCTTGTTGTCTATTGGAATTCTATAGCATATTATTCTTGTTGCATTTTTCAACTTGCTTTTCAGACGAAACAATTGAAACCATTGTTTTCTAATTTAAGCGGGTTTCGGGTGCTGGCTGGTTTTAATAGAAGTGTAGAGATTTTGCGAGACATGGCAACAAAATTTAATACATTTTACTTGGAGTGTCAGCTAAAGCTCTTTTTGCTCATACTGCACCAAATAGTAATTTCCTCCTCATCGATGGCTCTAAAAAAAAGTCTGAAAGAAGAGTGAGCGTTTGGGCTTACATTCCTAATGATGACATAGAGACGTTTGGTTAGATGGAATCCTTTAAAACCTATCCATGCCATTCTAGATCTGTTATTTCTTTTGTTTTTAAACGAATATTTGTGTAAGTGTCTTACATGACTCAGAGCCATGTGAATACTTCCTCACCAAATAATGTATGAACTGTAATTTTTATATATAGAAACATGGCATCAAGTAGTAGTGACCTAAGTATCTGCGCAGATTTTTATCATAACTAAAACCCTTGGCGCTGACTGCTGCTTCTTGTAGCCTGATTAAGTCATTTGCTTAAAACAACAACAACAACAACAACAACAACAACAACAACAACAACAACAACAAAAACATGCAAGAAACCAACAACGAGTCTCCCAATTTATATTAGACAATCAACCAGTCACTCTTTTCGTGATGCATAGAGAATGGTGCTATAAATCATAACGACCAACACGATATTTTCGTTATTTTCGTCAACGTGCTAGTAGTAGTAATGTAAGATAAGATAAAACTTCATAATTTGTCCACGTACAACATTTACTTTGCCCACAAGGCATCAGCATCTATGCCAGCGTGGCTGTTAGCCGGTGTTTCTAAGAGCTA
>RQTK01001045.1:60098-67598 GCA_003991915.1 Elysia chlorotica | reverse complement strand
CACTCACGCACGACACAAAACTTAGACCAACACATTTGCTGACGTCACTTCCTATCAGTCACGTAAATTGGCAGCAACAACAACAACAACAACAATAACAACAACAACAACAACAACATCAACAACAATAAGCCGTCCTATTTCTTTTTTAAACATCTCCTAGTCTATAAAAAGTTGCCACACGCCGAATAATTATGTAGGCTTATGTTATTGGTCTACAGACCCTTGCGCGTCTTATCTTTACGGCCAAATCTTGACCCTAATAGTCTCGAATATAATGACCACATCTCTGCCACGACTTGAACTCTCACGTGTAGGCCATACCATTCTCTTGGACTTGTCCATGAAAGGCAATCTGAGAAATCAATATATATATATAAAATAACAACGAATACAAGGTTGACTGCGGTTATCATTCAACATTATTTGAAACGGCGGAAGAGAATTAGATTAGTTAGAAGGCGCGACATTGAAATTAGATTGCCTCGGTGTGACTACTAATTACCTTGAGAATAATCATCTTTTTTATACACGTCGCTGAAGCCGAGTCTATTTAGAGTTTACAATGCTTTCATCAACTTGTGTTTTGTTCCAGTTGGTTCCAAAATATATCAGTGTGGGCCGAAAATAGTATGTTTGGAGTAGATAGCTCGACACGTGAAAAATGTTTATACAGCAGATTAAAACAGCATAAGGAAAACTAAAATTAACAGTAAAAAGACAAGCAATTTCATTGAGGCTATTTAATTGCGGATATGAGACATGGGCTCTAAAACCAAAACAAAAAGGGGATTTATAAATAGAGTTATTGATATTGATTGAATGCGGGCTAGCCAGCCGTATAGTTAGATGCATAGAGGGAACAAATAAAGGGGGTGAGAGGGGTGGACATGGAGAAAGAGTGAGAGGGAGAGAGAGGAAAAAAACGAGCTTTATATAAACACAGAGTATAACCGAAACTATAGATAAACATATAGTTCTTATCGTCACCATAAATAAGAGTGCACTTTTTTGGAGTACAATGGTAATAAACCATAAAAATAGAAAAATACCCCATTATTCCTGGTGACTCGGCAAAAATTGGAGCTAAATGCAATATGTGTATTCATTTTTTAAACGATACCAAAGTCCGAAGCGTGCAAAGAAATATAGAACACTTGAACAGATCAAGAAAATTAGTATTGCAACTCATGAGTCGTGCTGTTTGTGGCAAAATGTCCTAAGCGAAGTTACCCAAAACAACAGGCCTTGTCAACGAAGTGACTTAATAGAACACATTTTTTTTTATATTAAGGGCAATAGTGATCAATAAGTTATTTTAAATTAATATCATAGTTAGGACAAAGTGATATCCAGCGAGTATTAATTTCCCTAAAAGTCACTAGGCTGAGAATGTAAACTGTCTAAACTGTGCCTAATGTTTTAGTGATATAGCTCAACCTGGTTCTAAAATGCAAATGGTTTATTTTGGTGACCCTGTCTGTTATTTTTGGAAGTCTCGGTCATGTTTTTGCTAGGCGAGCTTAGCTTGGTGCTTAAGCGATTCTAACATAAAGGTTTAAATCGTCTTCTCTCGTTTGTAAAACACTATATTTAAAAAAAATTATTTTAAGAAATGAGATTCGACATTATACAAAGGGCAAAATTGTATTGACCACGAACACTTTTTCAGCATCTCAATGGAAAGTGGTATTTTGTTTTTGGAAATGAGATTGGCCATTTTACAAAAAGCTCCAGCACCCCCACCCCTCCCTCCTTTCCAACAACATCAAGCTATACCCGTGTTTCCTCAGTTGTAATTGTAGTTGAGTTGGTTTGACGCCCAACGTGAGCACTATATAAGCTTTATTGTGGACGAGCCCCAAGACTGTCTTCTGACAATTTAATGTGCTGCCACACATGAGACAGGTGGGATTACCAGTTGGTCAAATTAAACTGACACCCCCCCCCCCTTCCCACACACACACACACACACACACACCACCTATCTCTTGATCATTCTCACACGAAAACCTCACGTTGATTATAAATGATTCAATTCCAGGTAGATATAAGACAGGGTTTAAAAACTGTGTGGCTACATGTTTGAAATGTTAATCAATTACGTAAAAGACTATAATTATTGAAATTCAAACTAAATGGCTTTACTTTGGATCTAAACCACCAGTAATGCTAATTGAACCGATTCTTTAGAAATTGAAGCATTTTCATCATCTAAAGTAATTCAGTAAGGGATCGCCATCACGCTACCACCACCATCATCTCCACCTTTTTAATGCTTTTTCTTTGAAGGGTCAAACATAATCTATCTAGAGTCAGAGCGTTAGCCTTACAGTGACATGTTAGACGTTCGAACCCTATCAACGGGTGTTTGTGACTGCTCCCACAGTCCTCTCATTGAAAATGTGTGATTTGATAAGCGAGAAAACAATATGAGGCTTTTACTTCCATGATAAGATAGCGGCCGGTATCTTTCTCAAGCCCTGAAAATTAAGAATTAAATATTATACGAGTAAACAAAAGGGTGATGTAACACTATCTTTTTGTAGAGCTTGGTAAAGAAAAAATACTTTGACCGATTTATCTGCTGTATGTCAAATTAGTATTTCATAATAGAATTTTTTGAGCTGAGAAACCGACTTTTTGCAATCGATGGACTACAGAAAGTTTGTATTTATGTAAGAGGAAATCACTATACATGTGTGGAAATGTGGACCTCCTCGGTTTTTTAAAGTCATGTCGTTAATTGTTTTTAGCGTCCACACGTGCTATTGTGGGCAATAAAGGGTTAAAAACAGTTTACTGTTCACACATGAATCGAGCTAGGCCTAATGCAATCTTTTCCACACTTCACCGCCGTTCATAAGTCGGTGACTAGGCTACAGTAACTGCTGCATCTCTCTCATGTATCGCCAGTCTTTGCTGGGGTCAGTGAAATGAAATCAGCTGCAATGGATCGTGAGCTTTTATGTAAGTTACCTGTGAACTTTATGCGAGCTTTATGTCAAATTAACACACTTGTTGTTTGAGGGAGTTGGTCAGAAAGCGGTCAGCGAAGGGTGTCCAGATAGAGGTCAAGCTCCATTGAAATCCCCAAATGTTTCCTCCCGCGCAGAGCTGCATTGTCGGATGAATAAAAAAAAATAAGAGAGAGAGAGAGAGAGAAAGAGAGAGATAAAGAGAGAGAAAGAGGGAGATAGAGAGAGATTAAGAGAGAGAGAGAGAGAGAGAGAGAGAAAGAGAGAGAGAGAAACAACTAACATTAACAACAAAAAAAAAAACTGTTGCTACGTAGCCCTAAAATGTTCTTGCGCAGGGCCAATTGGACCAGACTGTCTTGCTTTTTGAAGCTTTGCACGTAAAACTTAATGTTTTGGTGGAGATTTAAAGCGGACACTCCAGACGGATCAGACGTTCATGTTCGTGAGTGAAGAGCAAGAGACACTTGGTTCGAATCTCAGCTGATGTCTCCATCTCTGTGATTTTTCGGGAAATGTTGGGGGTGAAAAAATTATATATATTTTTTTTCTAAATGATACAGTGGAGAACTATATAACAAGACGGTTGTATTACTGGTTATTTAGAGAGGAAGATAGTGAGAGAGACAGAGAGGGAGAGAGAGAGAGGGAAGGAGAGAGACAGAGAGCGAAAGAGAGAGGTCGCTCTCTAAGTTTGCTGTCTTCTTTGTTCACTAAATCAACAAGGTGCCTGAATTACGCGCAGAGGCACATAACAACAACAGCAACAACAACAACAACAAAGACAACAACAGAAACAACAACAACAACAACTAACACAACAACGACAACAACAAAAGCAACGACAGCAACAACGGTACTGGTATGAAATCAGCACAAAGAAAGGATAATCGCCAATTATTTCCTAGCCTACGAGTACTTTATGTTTTTTTGTTGTTGTTGGTATTTTTCAAACAGCAGCTTGGTCTTTCACAAAATGTCAACACTTGGCATATAAGCTCAAGGCAATTTACACTAGACAGAGGCTGAGATGATAAATAGGAAACAGTCAATGAAAAAAAGCGTGATACAATTAATCGCTGGAAAGGGTTTGGTGAAAACATAGGTAATTACATTTTGATAGTAGACTATTTTACTCTCATTGACTTTAGATTTAAACGTATCCAGAAAAGAGACGTGTGCGAGAGAAAAAGAGAGATATTGGTAGATAGATAGGCAGACAGACAGACAGACAGACAAACAGATAGATAGATAGATAGATAGATAGATAGATAGATAGATAGATAGATAGATAGATAGATAGATAGATAGATAGATAGATAGATAGATAGATAGATAGATAGATAGATAGATAGATAGATAGATAGATAGATAGATAGATAGAGAGAGAGAGAGAGAGATAAAAGAGAGAGAGGAGAGGTAGTAGAGAAGAAGAGAAAGAGAAAGAGAGAGAGAGAGAGAGAGAGAGAGAGAGAGAGAGAGAGAGAGAGAGAGAGAGAGAGAGAGAGAGAGAGAGAGAGAGAGGGAGAGAGAGAGAGAGATACACATACACACACAGAGGAGAGTGGGGTGGAGCAGAAAGGATGAGAGTAATATATTTATCAGAGCGAGCTGGAGGTGGCCAATTTATTTGATGATAAATTCTTGTATACAGATTTCTTCACAATAAATGATGGTCACAGATTTAATTTATCAAAATAATTCATTTCTGTTGGGGAAACATTCACAAATCGGAACAAATTTCACACTCCTAGAAAGTTGCTGTTTTGTATATTTGTATTGTTTTTACAATGTCTTTTCTTTGTTAGATTAATGCTTATAACAGCTTTTATATGTGTAATTTACTCATTTTTCATAATATTTCTTTGCTGTTCATGTATCATGTCCTTTATGTGCAAAACTGCCTTATAATGTGTGTAAATGGCTGATAAATTGTCTCGTCTTAACTATGTAAAGCGCTTTGAGCCGGCTATGCTGGGATAAAGAGCTTAAAAATGATCTTCATTATTATTATTATTATTATTATTATAACAGATTTTTGTTTTCTTTTTTTACTTCCGCGGAGAATCCCATGAGAATTGTATCACGGTTTCTTAGAAAAACTGTTTAGATTGCTTTCCAACTCACTAACACGTTTCAACATGGATATCGTGCGCTGTTTTTGTTATTTTTTTAACCTTTAATGACAACTCATCACGAAGTCAACGTTTCACGTTAGAAATTCACCTAAAACAAACAAAAATCATGAAAAAGAAAAAACAACTAAAAAGAAACAAACAGTTAAAAAATAAATAAATAAAAATCACCATCTTTAAAGGAAGCAAAACTCCCTCCATTGGCATATCATTTCACTTTGTTTTTCCGAAGTCTATATACGCGTACTACGAATTATATACAATTTAACCCGAAATGAAATATTTCGAACGCTTTTGAAATATTCACAGAGGGGAGTTTATGTTACTGGAACTATTCCACTTTTTAAAGAGTTGACTTTTCCTTATTTAAATCTTTTTCTCCTTTGGTGTCTATGCGGACTCATCGACTACAATATCGTAATAGATAAAAGACAGAAAAGTGAGTATTGAATGGAATTAAACTGCCGTATAAAGCGTAGAAAAAAACCCCAAACATGAACCAAAAAACAAAGGCGTAAGAGAAGCACAGCAAAACAGACCAACACTAACCAAAAGCAAAACAAAGTACACGCACATGTAAATAACGATAGAGAGGTATTTTGATATGCATGCAATAAAAATGACAAAGTCAACATGTTCAACAACATACCCAGATGCAAATTAAAAAAAAAAAACTTAAACGAAAATAATACAAAATTAAACGATAAGAAATTTATACAGAAACCGAACCTGTAAAACAAAGACCCACACCCCATCCCTGGACAACAACAACAACAACAACAACAACAACAACAACAACAACAACAACAACAGAAAAAAACGTACAAAAATATTCTCCAAACAAAGCAGATTTAGATAAGATAAACTTTTATTCATACAGAAGGGAAACAATGTAAAAAAAAAGCAACTACAAAAAATACGATGTCAGTTTGACACAATTTTATAACACCGGTCTGAAAAAAAGCACACCAAAAACTCACAAAATAACAAAACAAAAACAACAGCGTATTTACATTTTTGTAAGGTTTTACATCGTATATTTAAACAGAATGTGTCATTGAAGCGGACGGTGAACATTTTCAGTGAAATAGCATAGCTGAAATTCTAGACGTTGTTTGTGCAAGTCATAGTACTTGTTTTTTTTTGTTTGGTCCGAGCCAACCTGTCCTTGACCATCGTAAAAACAGCATCAGGTCCGACTACTCCAAGATGAATGGCGAGTTTCGGACTCCGCAGGGCCAATGAAATGCAATGGTAATGACGTCATGAGGTCTAATCCCCTCTTTTATATTCAAATTGTGAGACTTAGGAGACGTTGAATAATGTTGGACAAATACGTCAAAGGGGGCGTCCTCCCCTTCAGCTTGACGAATCACCGGCGTATGGCAGGATCTTGTAAGGAACGCCGGTAGCTCATGTGACAGACTTAGTGGTGGACGACTTGGTACAAGTGGTAGAGCGTTCGTCCCCCAAGCGGGAGGTCCGCGGTAAACACGATTTATTTGTCCAATTTCGTCTCCTCCTGGTTGAGTCGGTGTCAATATAATTAATTGACCGACCGAAACAGGAGTGCCGGTATCTCCGCACTGTCTCTGTGGGGCAATGCGTAAAATTGTCAGGCTTTAGTCTTGTGATCAGTCCACAATATAGTCGTGCTGCTGACGTTGAGCCTTAAGAAATCAACTCACACAGCGATAAAAGCTCCGGGATGGCAAGCATATCTAGAAGGTCTATGGTTCGAGTCTGATGAGGTAAAAAGGATTTTTGTTTGAAACTCTAGAAGTCATTAAATGACTCTTGCCGAAGCCCTTTTCTAGCTTCTCAACAGATATCATATTCGACCACTGTGAGGGGTCTCAAGAGTAATGCCTGAGATTTTTACATGTGCCACACGAAGCCGGTGGCAATGCACAATAAACTGACAGAGGAAGCATGTTCGGGAAAAAAAATTGTGCGCTCTAGCGACTGGGCTACCTCACCTATGCCCCCTTCTCCAGCTTAGGGATACAATTCTATGCCAATATCTAATAGGTTCTCTGCCCCCCCCCCTCCTCCTCCTCTCTCTCCCCTCCTCTCTCGCTCTCTCTCTCTCTCTCTCTCTCTCTCTCTCTCTCTCTCCCTCTCTCTCCAACGGCAGGTGACTTTAACAAAATAGTGCGCAGTTATTGTCCGGAAAGTCCGCATTCAATTCCCGATCGGATTGCTTTATTGCTATTAGTCGGTGTCAACGTAACGTAAACGGATGATAAGGAACTCCTGGTACATTCCCTCTATCTTTGTGTGGCAACACGTAAAGTTGTATTGGCATCCGTCCACAATGTAGACTATTATAGTGCTGACGTTGAGTTCTAAACAATAAACTCAACTAACTTCAACTGTACTCTCTC
>RQTK01001045.1:47598-57598 GCA_003991915.1 Elysia chlorotica | reverse complement strand
CTCCCGCTACCACTATAACTACCACCGTCGAAACAACGATAACTCTCACGCAATGAAATGTAGGATAGTTCATGAAAATATTTAGAAATAAGTTTTTGAAGGACCACATTAAAAAATTAATAGTCATCTCAGTTCACTAATGCTATGTCAATGCTGGTGGTTATTAAAATGGCTTTGGCTCATGACGTTATGGTCACTATAATTGTGAATAATGACACACCTAGGGCAAATTAAATTAATGTAGTCAGGTAGCTTAACACATTCCAATGAAAGTCAGGATTCTTCCGCCTAGTGTTAAATGTTTTATGAATTTTAACAAGCACATAGCGCGAGTTGCACCTGTAGGCCAGGTTGTCTGGAGATTTTACTCACCAAGTTACCAACACCTTTGGGTGATAATGACGAAGGCAATGTCATTTCGTTCATTTTTTCAAAAGAGATTTTAATATGCGGATATTAAATACAATTTTCACTACATTTTGATTTGTCGTCTAGCATTTTTCGGATCTCGAAAAGGTGGGGGTGGCGGTTGGAGTCATTAGCACATTAATTATCACCATTGACTCTTGATTCTCGACGTTTATTAAATATGCCTACCTTGTCTAGAGAACAAGTACTGGTACGTGTAGAAGGTGATGGTGTTGACTTGAGTTGACTTAACTTGATTACTTAAGCTCTAACGTCAGCACAATATAGGCTTTATTGTGGAAGGACCCCATGACTTACATCTGACAAATTTATGTGCTGCCATACTCAGATGGTCTAAGAATATCGGGACTCTTGTTGTCTTAGTCAGTCACATGACACAGACATTGAGATAAGGTTGTGGGATAGAACTGGTTAGCAACCGAATGGGAGCCAACGTTCTACCACTTGCGCTAGAAGGCACCACCGTCTTTTTTTCATATTGTGGCACGCACCCTCTCATTTTTTTCCTTAATGTATAGGGGTTGGTTGGTTGGTTTTAACGTCCAACATTAGCAACTTATGGCTATCTCGTGGACGGGCCCCAAGACGGACGTCTGACAATGTTATGTGCTGCCACACACGAGACAGGGTGGGGATACCATGACTCCTGCCTCAGCCAGTCAATGTATAGGGGTTAGCACCAGCATAATTTTTTTTATAAAAGTAACAGCACAACAAACCTATTTTTCGTCCCACCAAGCACAACAATATAACTGACCTCGTTTTTTGTGTTAGGATTAAACGTACTGTGGCTAGACTAAACCCTTTACTATTACATTGTACACTATGATGGCCATTCGGCGAGGCACAGAGGAACTGTTGCTTGTCGTTTCGAAACAAAATATAAGATAACACAATAACTAAAAAGAGTAACTGCAAACACAAAACACCACTTGCAAAATACACAAAAAAAAAAAAAAAACACGCACGAATTAAAGCACATTACAAAACGGAGCAACAGCAACAAAAAGTGCGTAATAACACCATGTCAATGTTAATTTCTTATGGGTTAAGAAAAACCGAAAACAACATTGATGACTAATTCAATCATGTGCTTCTTAACTAGTTTGGCTTTTTGTTTTGTTTTTTTTCATTCTCCCAAAGGGGAGGTCCCTGGTTCGAAACCCACGATTGATCAATCATTTATCTTTCCCAGTCTTTTTTCCCCAACTGAGTAAAAATTGAACGCCTGAGACAAGAGTCATAGTATCCCAGCACTGTCTGTGTGTGGCGGCACATAAAATTCGTATACGTCATCCTTGGGATCCGTCCACAATAGCCTACTGTATAGTCTTGGCGTTGGACGTTAAGCAAAAAACTCGAGATAAAACTTAAAAAACTCGTGTCCTAGCTCTTTTGTTCTGATGATCTCGCCTATTCGGATTCAAAATTTAATTAAAAAAAAAAAAACCGCGGCCTCGGACTAAAATTGCACCTTGATAGACTATAATGAGACAGAAAAGTGATAAAAGAAAAATGAGCTGTAGACCAGCCAACATGCCCTGGCTTAAATGACATGAATCATTGTCATGCGATCCTGGCCATACTCTATATGGAAATAACAATGTTCTATTGTAATAATTATAATAAAATATACACGTATAGTATAAAAGGCGGCAAATAAAGCCTTGTTATTATCGGGTTGTGACTAGTTACCTGAGAATATGTGTATCTGCTCCATCGATCTGTTTCTATTTTGCTCATTGTCTTGACATCATCTTCTGTTTCTCTCCACCCAAGCCTAACGACTCTCTCTAGTAGACAAGTTCAAGGTGTTTCTAAAAATAGATCTGAAATCGGCCGACCAACACTTCTATTGAGTATAAATGAGCGGAGATATGGAAATTCGCCAAAAAGTATTGTATAGCATACATAACGGTTGTTGTTGTTGTGGCTGTGCTTGAACTGACATATCGTGTTTAATAATGGTGAGTATAAAGTAAGACATCCCATGGTAAATTAGTCACCCATCCGAGCTCACGCCCTGTTCAGGCAAATCAATAATAAGGCGGGGTTTCTGGGCGGACATTTATCAGATCATAGTGAGCAGGGAATTTTGTCTCACAAACTGCGGATTTATTTAGAAAAAGTCACTCCACGTTGGTTAAAAAAAAACAACCACAACAAAAAACAACAACAAAGAATACAAAAAAAAATACAAAACATACAGCAAAACTAAACAAAAAAGTTGAAAAACAAAGCAAAACAAAAACAAAAACAAAAACAAAAGACAACTACTTTAAAACTATTCAAGTCCTCTATCAAAGTATGATTTTGTTTTAAAACACAGCATTGATGGTGCAATTGTGTGTCCATATACAGTGCAAAGTAAGTTGATTGATTGGCGTCTTGGCTGTATCGCGATCTGGTCCCAAGACAAAAGTCTGCCAGATGTACGCGCTGACATACAGAGACAGTGGCGCCTGCCTCAGCCAACCACATTAATACGGACACCGACTTAAACATTAGGGAAGAAGGCTGCCTAATTAGGAATGGAACCCGCACCTCCCAGAAAAAAAACAACGCAGCGGTTCTTCTATTGAATACCCCCCCCCCTTACACACACACACGCCACACACATGCACACACACGTCCGCACTAATACATTAATAAACTCGAGTTCACTGTACTGCTTAGATCTGCGCTGTTGTTGGTTGCTGCCGTATCAAGATAATACTACCATTGATAGCCAAACTGTCTCCATGATAGTCATAACATTGTAATATACAATAATAACGCCATCAACAAAGACTAACATGGGTTGAAGGGGTATTTGAGTGGTGTGTTGCTCATTGTATCGCCTACATTGTGACTCACAGTCATAAGCACTCTCTTTCTTTCGGTATTTCCCACTCCGTGTTTAAACGAGAGCAAAATTGATGCATTAAAAATGTAATTTTCATGGCTTACAATATCTCCTCTATCTTTATATAATTAATGCTTTAAGTCATTACAAATGTTTTCTTTCTTTCTGTTTTTTTTTCTTTTCCTTCAGAGAGAAATTACATTTTACGCGCACACTTTGCTAAGGAAAGCAACGTTCGCACCGCCAAACGTTTTGTAGGTAAGCTAGAAGCAAGTTTAAAGTTCTTTATCACTTCAGCGAGTAAAAGGTAATGCAAGAAGTACAAGGATAATTATATGGGTATCTACAAATATATTGCTCTATATACGTAAATTCCATTTTCTATTCTTTCCTAATGCACCCTTTCTTATTATAGTTCCATTTTCTATTCTTTCCTAATGCACCCTTTCTTATTTAGTTCTCTTTCCCTTTTCATCTACCCAGCCTCCTTTTCTTCTTGACATTATAAGCTATTCCGAAACCACACACACACACACACACACACACACACACACACACTAACTCAAACACACGCACGTACAAACACACCTATGGACTCAACTAGTGGAGAGTGATTAAAAAAAATATTGTCTCGCTTCGACATCCTCTATATTTCTTGGTGATAATATGAAATAACGTGAATATAAAAAGATACTTTCTCTCATTCGATTATTTATTCTATTATTCTGATAATGAATTTAATAACAACCCTCACCAAAATAACAACAACAACAACAACAACAACAACAACAACAACAACAACAACAACAACAAACAAAACAACAACAAAAAACAAACAATAAAAACAAACAAACAAACACACAAATAAACCGCAAAACAACGTGAGTTAAAATGTTAAATGACGAAAAATAAAAGGAAAATAATTATATATTCAATATTGTAAGTGTTGATGTTTATCTTTGGTAAGAAAGTTATGTAAGGATGACTAATATGCCCCGTACTCTTTGTACTTTTTTTTAAGGCGGTAGAGAGATTTTAAAAGAGAGATAGTAAGCAACACTAATTCTATAATTTTTGTCAACAGTGACACCTGTCGTTGGTTATGTAAACACTATACAAAAATACTGAAGGTTCTATTGTTTTAAAAATTTTTTTTCTCTTATCTTAATCTTACATAAAAAAATGTAATTGATCTTGTAAACAAAACGTTTTCTTCTTTCCTCTCTTGGAAAGTTTCGAATTTATCACGGAATTTATGTTTCTTTTTCTAGGCATCATAATAAAACGAAGATTGGTGGGGTAAAAAAATGTATACCTCCTTCCTGTGATTCAGGTAATTTCTCCTTTATTTTTCTAAAAGATTGGTTTAACTACTCGGCATTAGTTCTGTTGTCAAATCAATAATTTGTTTAGTGAAATTAATGGTCTTGAATTGCATAATGTCAGAGTCTATGCCTTAGGCTTTTAGGCTTTACCTTCTCCTATTATCCATTGTGTTTATATCTCATATTTAAGTATTCCATGCGTGTGTTTTTCTTTAACGCCCTTGTCATTGTGTTGATGATGTACAGACCTGCGTATTTATGCCAATCTTTTTTTTATTGACGTTTGTCTTGCATCGATTTTTTGTTACTTATCTATTTTTTTTCCTTTTGGTAATATATTGTTTTATACTTTCCTCTCTCTCCCTGTGTATGTTTGTCTGCCTGTCTATCTGGCGATCTCTCTCTCTCTCTCTCTCTCTCTCTCTCTCTCTCTCTCTCTCTCTCTCTCTCTCTCTCTCTCTCTTTATCTCTCTCTCTCTATGACTGTGTCTCATATCTATGTATCTATGGATTTCTGTTTCCTTACTCAGCCCCCCTCAAAAAGAAAAGGATAAATCAATTATATAATTAGACACTGTGGCATCCGAAGCTAAAAACTGGGGTACATGTACCAATCATTTTTTTTTTACCAATATTAGTGAGTAGCCCGCGTTACACATTTAACAAAACGTGACATACATACAGTTTTATAAGGTTTGACGCTTACTCAAGAAGATAATGAAACTTTAAATTCTATGGGAAATGCAAAAAAAGTTATGAAAAAAAAATCACAGTCCATTTCATTTTTATGTAAACAAAGAGATAGTTTTATGGTTTTTTTAATTGATAGGCAAAAGGTTTAATCTAGTGGTATAGATATTACGTAGGCAATATTAGTAAGGGCGTAAATGACATTATTTGAATAGCTACATGAGAAACAAAAACAACAAAACAAACAAAAGAAAACAGCCATGAACAAAGTTTAATTAAATCAAAATCGAAAACAAAACAACAAAAACAACAGTAACAAACAAACAATCAACCCTCCCAAAACAAAAACAACAAAGTCAAATCTTGGCTGTCTTGGATACAAATTTACCTATTTGGAAAAGTTATTTTAACCTAACAATTCTTGGAATTGATTTGGGCTTGGCAAAACCAATGGATGACGCATAGAGGGTGCGGGTGCAAGTCCCGTTCGTGTTCCATATCATTCATTTTTGCGCTTTCGTACTCTGTTAGTCGTGAGCTGATGCGCTATATAGGTTTGTGATAACTACGCTCATAGAAGAGGGAGAACCCGGGACCTGCTAATTTGTAGGCTCGCGCTTTACCAACTCAGCTACCAAGCTACCTGAGCCTTCCTAAGGACTACGCATTAGAGAAAAAAATGTAACAAGAGTTTAGTAAATCCATCCTTAAACCTTGATGATCAAAGGTTAAATATATTATTAACATGTAGATAAGTAACAATTTGGAAATTAAAGCATTTAAATAAAATCACCCCCAGAAGCAAAATTCTGATGCAAGACCCATGCAACAGAAAGCGAACTCATGAATAACTCACCACGAGACAGAGAGCCGACCTAGACCGAAAGGATGCTAGGTTTACAGGAGTGCCAATAGCGCAACATGCCAAGTTTTTCACGTGTGGCGACAAAAATTCTTGCATTAATGGCGTAAAAAAAAATAAAAATCAACGCTTATCTTTTTAACGACTTGGCACTTTGTCAATTACATCAGATCTAGATCTAGTTCCTTTTCGGTGTCTGAGGGAACTTTTATTCAGTCTCTTATTAAGTGGTGGTCTGCCGGGGTTAGACATAATATTTTAAAATGGAAAATCACAAAAACAAAATATAATGTATATAAAAAGTTGCGCCTTGTATACTTTTAGCTATCTAGATGCTTCTGAATTGAATTCCTGTGCCGTTAAAAGACAGTAATTATGGCAAATACTAGCTTGTGATTATAAGGAATCTGGGGGCATGTCATATATTTTGATATTATTTAAGATAATGTCGTTTTTATCGACCTCAGTACAACAATATAATATTATGTCGTCTTTGTTAGTTCAGAGCCTACTATGGGTGATCGCAAAATGGTGAAATCAGCCTTACAACAATTCAGGTCTATTAAAAAATAAATTAAACCAAGGCATTGGATTCACCGGCTTTTTATAGTTTTTATACCTTAGTACTATCAAATATTCTAGATTTAGCAACTATGTCATACTCTCTGGTATTATTAACAGGATTCAAATTATTTGAATCAAGATCCAGACAGCTTTAAATTATTTTTCTCATGAATGCCAGGGGCCAAACATTACGGGTTCAAAGAAAGGAGAGCGGTATTAATTTTGATAAATAGGCTAGTGCGCTAAGGTTACCATGAGTTAGTGCAAATACAAAATGCTGAAATGGTAACTTTCTAATCTTTAAAAGACATGTTTCTGTGAGGCAGCACATACACTTGTCTTGGGATTTGTTCGTGCAGAAAGGCTAATTTCTTTCTATGGACTTGAAGAAACCAAGCAAACAAATCAACTCAAACTATTCTACCTATAACAAATTTATTCTATTTATTTCATGCTAATATTTTCCAACCCATAATACATGTTTTCCAGAGTGAAATAATGGGTACATTTGCTCTTTTGAACATCCGTTATCCTTTTTAATCATTAACGAAGTAATCATTTCTCGCCGGATCTCTCACTCACTCCATGTCGTCTCATTCCCACTCTGTTTGTCTGTCTGTCAGCCTCCGAGCCTGCCTGCCTGCCTGCCTGCTTAACCGTCTGTCTGTCTGCCTGTCTGTCTCCCTCTCCCTATCCCTATCTGTTAATCCATACGTCTGCCTCTCTGTCTCTCTCTACCTCCTCTGTCTGTCTCTGTCTGTCTGTCTGTCTCTCTGTCTGTCTGTCTGTCTCTGTCTGTCTCTCTGTCTGTCTCTCTCTCTCTCTCTCTCTCTCTCTCTCTCTCTGTCTCTCTCTCTCTCTCTCTCTCTCTCTCTCTCTCTCTCTCTCTCTCTCTCTCTCTCTCTCTCTCTCTCTCTCTCTCTCCTTTTTCTTTCTCTGTAACAATTATATTATGTTAAGTAAGCTGACGTGGGTCGCAGCAGTGTGTCTTTATGAATAAGTTAAACCGTTAAACGTAAACTGTACTACAGATGTTAGTTTTACATTGCATATGAAAAGCCATTATGTGCTCCAAATACGGATGCACCATCCTAACTAGCCTACTTGTACCAAGAAGCAAACACGCGCATCCTGCGTATCTTCAGAAAATATACATCTCTTAACCTTTGACAATGGAGATTGCACGAATAGCTAATTACTCACTTTAACGAAATTTGAGACGACGGTTAATTCCTTTAAAATCTCAAGTCTCTAAAAAATACGTAATATGAAAGACATACGTTTATTATACGTTAAACATCAATAGGGAAGAGGTAATCTTCATGAGTTCACTTAAGCTAAGTACAATGGAAATTTGAAGTGGAGGCAACAAGGAAAGACAACTGGTGGGCAGACTGCCATCATGACGAGATCACTATATCAGCAAAAGGCTGAAAATAGCTTTGGTGCCGACGTCATCTGAACATTTTAGCCTTCTACGAACAAAGACAAAGAGAATTGTGTGGGAGCTGAGCCAAAGTGAAGTCAAGTTTACGTACAATTTTCTTAAGGATTGCATCAGTCTTAGTTCACTTATTGTTTATGAAGTGACAACTTGGTTACAAGAAGGAAATAATTACAAACAGTTTTTAAAAATGAGACAAAAAGTGCAATGGCTAACGTGCTTTTCTGCACAATTTTTAACTAGGCGAAAAGGCGGAGGCGAACTTCTACTTCTCCTCCTCCTTTTCCTCCTCCATAATAATAATAATAATAATAATAATAATAATAATAATAATAATAATAATAATAATAATAATAATAATATTCTTTATTTTATTCTAACTGCGATGAATTCACCTGGTTCCTCACATGCGTTGTCTGGGATTCTAAGAGCACTAATTATTACGGCCTTGATGAGATAGAGGAAATGAAAATCCACCGTGTACTTATAAGAAATCGTTCTGCAATGTATAGGGTTCAGCACCAATGGGATTTTAATACAGTTTCATAGATATTTCAGTGTAGAATGGCCATTAGTATAATCCCTTGTGTTAAAGATTTTAATGGAACTACCTTTGTAGAGCGTTCATAACTCATTCCTTTAAACAAAGATTAAACCCGCGGTTCTAAAGAATTCAATGCTTATTGATAATTGTGAATGGAGTTTCCTGGACCTATCATTCCAGAGGGTATTCGGTACAAAACTAAATCTCATTCATTAACGTTTTCAAACGATCCACAATTTGGTAAAAATTATAATGAATACGTCGCAGTATATTTACATATCCACACAAGCATTGTGATTGCAGTCCACTTTATCAGATTATCAAGAGCGTAAATGCAAATTGCAAACAGTTGATTCTGTTTTCTTTATACCTTTCCCAATGTACGTTAAGTAAATCGTTGTTTGATGCCTATCTCGCACAATTCAGACAAAGGAAAGAAGATGCCAAATCTAGCTTACCCTTGCCCTCATTTCGACCTTCTCTTTTTTTTTTTTTTTGTTTCTCAGCGTTTGTGCGAGTACAAAGTCATGACCATGCGCGTTGAAAAATAGAAAATCAAATTTATCTGCGGGCGGCAAACTCAAAGGAACCAAAATAAGTGCAATGAGGTCACGTAAATTTACAAAAATAAGCAAAGTTCTAGCTTTTCGCCAGGTAGGTTCCTGATTCCATTCAGGCATTTAGCCATTCACTGCCGCTTCGTATAATCATACAACTTTAGATCCGGGGATTTCTGGAGAGTTTACCGTCTTGTAGGTTAAGCCATATTTTTTTTATGTCAGACGTGTTAATCAGATTCTAGACTGGCTTATGTGTAAAGGAACTCGGTTTAGTTTCCAGAAAAAAAAAAAAAAATAAAGTTGAAAACCCCGATCAACACCAAGCGCATGGAGAGCAAAAACTACCTAGCAGACTACCAGAATCTGTACAGAGTAAACTCTCAATATAGACTGGGGCGCTGGCATTGAGCCATCTAGACCTACATATTATTAACTTACATAGTCTGCTTACGCAGGAAAAGATCTCGATCGTGCCCGATATTCATAGTTTCTTTCCGCACTCTCTCAAGTTCTAAAGGTGATGATCAAGGCTTATTATATTATTATGATTATAATACAGCCTAACTAGATCTAGTAAGACGTCGGCTCCAGGGTAAGCCTAGTTGGTTATTTTGGTTGGGCCAAATTGGACCGTACGTGACGTCAATTACAGAGATTTAGAAAATGGTTCATTCCTTCTTTCGTTTTCTTACCTGGTTCGGGTGGAAATATCTCGGCTCCACATTTTCTCCACATTT
>RQTK01001045.1:12855-36286 GCA_003991915.1 Elysia chlorotica | reverse complement strand
AGATATAGAGAGAGAGAGAGAGAGAGAGAGAGAGAGAGAGAGAGAGAGAGAGAGGGAGAGAGAGACAGACAGACAGAGAGAGATAAAGACAGACAGACAGACAGACAGTCAGACAGACAGACAGACAGACAGACAGATAGACAGACAGACACACAAACAGACATACAGACAGAAACAGACAGACAGACAGCCAGATAGACAGACAGTCAAGCAAACTGACAAACAGTCAAAAAGTCAGACAGACCGACAGAGAGACAGACACCAGGCAGACAGACAGATAGCAGAGTTTAATATGTTCCTAAACACCAGAGCGTCGTTCTTAAATTAACTCTATGTAACCGAGAAATCGTGACCCCTTTGAATACTTCCAAATGAATCCAATCATTTTCCATGATGACCTAGTTCGAACAATGCGGCCACTGACCAGTGACCAGAGCTCTCAGTCTGGTGAGAGAAGATGCCAATGCAGCAGTTTATACTTATAAGACTGTAGGTCTGTTTCATTAATAAACACTCTGGGACTTAGCCGAATCACAGATTTTCCAAAGTAGGATAACACCCAGGAGCTGTCTTGTGAAATTCTGAATTCTCTCTCTGGTTGTTAGATCTACTTTTGCCAAGCTGTGAAGAGTTGGGATGTGAGATGCACATAGAGAGAGAGAGAGAGAGAGAGAGAGAGAGAGAGAGAGAGAGAAAATAAGTTAGATAGATGGATAGATAGATAGATAGATAGATAGATAGATAGATAGAAGGATAGATAGATAGATAGATAGATAGATAGATAGATAGATAGATAGATAGATAGATAGATAGATAGATAGATAGATAGATAGATAGATAGATAGATTTATTGATAGATAGAGAGAGAGAGAGAGAGAGAGAGAGAGAGAGAGAGAGAGAGAAAGAAGAAGAAGAGACAGAGGGAGAGAGGTAGAGATAGAAAGAGAGACAGAGGGAGAGAGAGAGGCACAGACCTCTATAAAGAGATGAATAGAACGTGCATAATCATCATTTTTATCCATTAGAATCTGGTGCGATATTAAGTTTGCCAGGTTTAGATGAGTGAAGTTTACTTGTACAATGTATAATAATATAGGGTATAACGAAATCATTACCCGTGACTTGCAATGACGCAGGATCGTGTTTAATAAAGCCAAACAACTTTTGATTTACATAACAAATATGTGTTGCTTTTCTCAACAAGTATGTTTTCATTTTCCAAAAGGTGGTTAATATATACACACATAATCTTATATAGTAATAACGCTGGAGACTTATGAAGTAAAGTAGGGGCCTCTACTGATCTACTTACTTCATGGACACTTATTGGTATAATCGTAACGATCACGACTTCATACGTAAAATCTATCAATTTTACTTTCGGGCTGATTGACTTGAGAAAGAATGAAAGAAAATGGAACAAATAGGATAAAATTACAAACATCATCGCCATTTAGTTAATAGGGAGATGCTTAAGAGTAAATGAGAAAGAGAGAGAGAGAGAGGGGGATGAGTTACACACACTCAGAGAGAGAGAGAGAGAGAGAGAGAGAGAGAGAGAGAGAGAGAGAGAGAGAGAGAGAGAGAGAGATTGTATATGGTTTACAGTCTAAAGCTGTACCAACGGTACTTAGAAAAGTAACTTTTACGATATTTTCATTTTGTTTCAGAATAATAGTACTTAAGTGGTTTGGCTGTTCATATTTCCATTTCGAGATAAATTAAATAATAATAAATCCTGTAAGTATCTACATGCTTGTGGAGTATAATCAGGGAATGAAATCTGAACTGTCAAACTCACAATGAAAAAAAAAATTCTAGTAGAAAAGTACTAAACAGCAATCATGGAAATTAGGTTAGCTTTTAATTGTGGTAGTCTTAAATATAGATCTAGAGGAATATCAATATCGCCAATTCATAGAACAAAATATATGCCCGATGTAACTGAATTAATTAGCTTGTTAGTGAGCGGTCGGTGCCCTTAGACATCTAATACTAGATCTCTGATCTATGGCATGACCTGGTTGTGAATGATGCAAAAGGAATGTTGATGGGATGAGAACATAGACTTCTGTGGAATAAAAATGTATAATGTAAATAAACATAGTAAGGTTGAAAGTTAGAGAGATAAAGGGCTGGTAGGTAACTCATAGGGTAGCACTCTGGACTAAACGGCAGAAGGACCTAGGTTTGAATACGACGTCGTTGAGATAATTTAAAAAGAATTTTTTTTTTTATCATCCATCCAGGTAAAAATCAGATATTATCAGCTGTCGGTCCCACAGGATATGAAGTTTGGCAGAAGCACAAACAGCCATTCGGAATTTTACGAGCATCCATTTTGTTTCCGAAAAAATGTACTTGTCTGGTGCAATATGGCGGCGAGTTTCGGGAAACTTAAGCATTGCAATTTGATTTAACAGAAATAGGGTAGGTATTTTTTACTCATGCTCGTCAAACTTTTTAGTATGAATTATTAGGGAAAATATCAATCGTGAACGCGTTTTATGTGACACAAATTTCCTGCTTAGCCGAGAGAACAAGAAGTGCACTTTACCAGTTGGAATTAGGATTATAATGGAAAATAAAACTTCTAATATTGGTCACATGTGGAATTAAAACTAATTCTCAAAAACAATAACATTAGCCACAATTATAAGACAATTTTAATTCCCTCAAGGGAAAGAAAATAATGCCAATCAGTAAAAAGTACAATTTACGATTAAAATAGAAATGAAGAAAAAAAAATTAAAAACAACAACAAAAAACAACAAGAACAAAACACAGAACAACCAGAACCACAACATCTGCAGCAGCAGCAACAACAGCGACAACAAAAACAACAAAAACAAAGCAATTTCAAAGGGCTCTAATCCCAGAAATTACAAAGATGTATTCATTGTAAAATTTTCTGACGCAGCCTATTTCAAAGCATTCTTTACCACTGCTGGTGACGTACTTACTATTTATTATTTCAGTCGAAGGCCACGTTCAAATTTACGTCAGCCACAAAACTATAAAGGCTAATTATCCTTATGGTTATTTAAATGTATTAAAAAGATTAGTTTCTTCCTTTCACCCAATTAACACTAAATAATAGAGTCTATTTTTGAACGTAAATTATTACCATACAAAGTAATTCTAGTGTTCGTGAACTTTGTTGAATACAATCACGTTTTTCTTCAAAATATTTATCGCAATTAATTAAAGAATGCGCTAGAAATAGAACAAAACCTTTACATAGAAAATTAAACCACTAAGTATTACAAAGAAATATAAAAGCGTGATCACTTAAACGGCAGAATTTATTTCAATTTATTGTATAATATTATTATTGTTAAAATGTCAAGGCAAATGATTAATATAAACAAAATCCTCAAAAGCATTGGTATTTTCGATTAAAAACAAAACAGAACAAAGTATTTATAAAACCGAACTAGAATAGATTTCTGATTAGAAACAATCATGATAATTCTTCTCGGTTCTATCTAAAAGGTCACAACAATTATCTTTCAGTGCAAGTAAAAGGAACGCTAAAAATCACCCTAGTCTTATGTCATAGACGTTTGAGTATGTTCTTCTTTCTTCACTAGTTGGTCTTCTTATACCATCAAAAACTTTTGACATCTGTAGATTAATGTTAAAAACAAAACGACCATCACATTTTCATTGCACGCCAAAAGACAAACTAAATTAAGGTACAACACTATTCTTCTCGACAAAAATTTTTTTGGTAAGATAAAGGAGTACTTTTAAAAAAAAAGTTTATTCAGCTCCAACGTTTTTGGAAGGTTCTACAAGGCGAGCTTATTCCAAATTTTCTAAAGTGAGATATGTCTCGGACCCAACCAGTAAGAAAAAAGCGAGGCAGCCTGATTGAAGATCAAACCAACAATGTTCTGTTTAAAAGACGTGCGCTTTACTCTAAGACCACCACGTTCATATAGAATGATGCTTGTTATCAAATAAAATTGGCGCCTTCTATAAATATCTAACACATTCGCTCTTAATCTACCGTACAAAAAAAAAAGGATCATTATTTTTAGGGCATAGAGCAGTGATTGAAGAAGAGGCCCACAGACGACAGAAATAGATGAACTCGGACAAGGATCAGATGCCTTACTCTACAGAATGATGGTCATTCCAGATAAGATAACAAAGGTCGAGATACCAGAAATACCACGGACCTGCCACTTATAATAACCGTAAGATAAGATAACCGTAAGTACACATACACACATACACACACACACACACACACGCACACATATGCTTCATAAAAGAACTACACACACACACACACACACGTATTCTCCAGAAAAGAACTAGCAAAGCGTAGACCTAGAGATGAATAATACAATGCAAAGAGGGCAGGCCAACGCGTTCTGTCCTCTTAACTTAGAAAACAGAAAAAAAAACCTTCATCATCATATCACCATTACACTCATTATTTATAATCATGAACAACATTATCATCACCATCATGATGATGAGATCATCATCATCATCATCATTACATCATCTTTATCATCATCATCATCATCATCATCATCATCATCATCATCATCATCATCATCATCATCATCATGAGCTTGTTATGATCAGCTATTTTATGGCTGTTTTGAGAATGCAGACCAAAGGCGAAAATGATAACTTTTTCAGCCGAACTTTGTGAATAATTATTATGCGGAGATAATTGCATAGAATTTAATTTCTGCAGCCATTAATATGTTGATAAAAAACCGCTTATCTTATTCAATCTTCGTAAACATGGTTTAGTTTTAAGCTTTCCCCAAGATCTTTTAGAAAAAGAAAAAAAGAATTGCTCCATTATTAAAAATTCAATCTATTAAAGATTACCATAACTATTTCTTTTCTCCCCAGAACAGCTTAAAAGAAGATAATATTAATAATAATTTTAGAAATGATGTTTCGTATCAGATTTTTCAAAGTGAATAAGCTTAGGCCTACTTTTAAAACCATCAGGGATAGCATATTTACCTTTTTAAAAACTTTTGTTCAAGAACGAACAAGAAACAGACGAATAATATTGCCATAGCAATAAAACGCCATACACAATTTATTCTCATTGGGGTAATAAGAGAGTTACAACATATGAATTGTATTCATACTTCGAGATGCAGATGAAACAGCTAATTGAAGAAAAAGACTTTAAAGATTCGCAAAAGCCGGTTGCTATCATTTTTTTCTTTATAAATATAATATTATTACATCATAAGTCATTATGATCTTCCTCCAAAACAAATTATTCCGTCGAGATCAGAAGAGGGAAAAAAGAGGAACTAACTTTGAAGCGAAAAGGTGAATTGGACATTCTCTCTCTCTCTCTCTCTTCTCCCTCTCTCTCTCTCTCTCTCTCTCTCTCTCTCTCTCTCTCTCTCTCTCACTCTCTCTCTCTCTCTCTCTCCATCTCTGTGTCAATTTCTATCTTTCTATCAGTCTATACCATGCACAGCTTTGTGGATTTCTGCATATCAATGTTTTTCTAGCAGCGTCATCAATTTTTATGTATGCCTTCCTATTATTGATATATACCCCGATAACCGCGTCCACACCGTGCCTCTAACCAACGTCTCAGCCTTCTAAGCTCCTCCTTGATACTAGTGATAGCCACCACCAGGTCCAGGGCTCAAAATAACATTATTAACAGTTATCTCAGAGTCTCAATCTCTTACTTTCCAACTGGCTAAATCGTGGGATTTACACAGGCTTTAGATTTAACCGATACCTGTTCGCCTAGAGCTGTACAGAGTCAGAAAACCTGCCCGTAATGCCTGCCGCAACAATGGGGCTAAAGATAATTATGTCTTCTGTGGAACCAGACATTGTATATTATTATTATTATTATTATTATTATTATTATTATTATTATTATTATTATTATTATTATTATTATTATTATTGTTGTTGTTGTTGTTGTTGTTGTTGTTGTTCTTCTTCTTCTTCTTCTTCTTCTTCTTCTTCTTCTTCTGCTTATTATCATTATACAAAAGCCCTTGCGATAGCGGGGCCTTTGGCGAAAACGAAGACGACAGGTCGACGAGTGCACCGGCGTGCAACCATCTAACTCTACTCTTGACTGTCAGAGCAAACGAGCGATCAGGAAATTCCATATCCAAGTGTCTTGGTTACGTTATCCGTAACGGTCGGGTGATCGCAAGGCTTGTCCAGTCTCGGGTAGAACCATACAGAGCCCAGGGTAGACTTACAAGGCTGGAGTCTACGTGACAAAAGACACACGCACGGCTTATTTTATTGAATGGCAGTTCCTGACTACCTGGCATGTTGCTGTAATATTAAACAATTCTTGCTTGTCTACGTGTCGTACCGAGGACGCTAATAACTCATAGGTCTCCCCTTTTGCTGGAAACTTCTAATATTGGTTCCTCCTTGTCTCTGCATGTCTAAATAGTTCTAGATCTGTTATGGACTGTGTTACATCTCGCGCGATCCGCTAGTATCAAATGGTTACATTATTATTACTATGATTCGTGAGTCGATTGCAGTTTCCACAAAAGATCATGAATCATTATGCAACTGGAGCTGATCTTTTTAATTCCTGATGCCGCGCTGGGTTCTTTCGGTATCTCCAGCAGTTGTTTTTATCAGGGCGTAATGGATTGACTAATATAATTGCTATTCATAATATTATGGCAGTTTTCAGACTGATAAACAATGGGGATATTAATGAATGCTTATTGATAATAATTTTCAACCCAACCTAATCAAACGCTCACGGTGCTATGACGTTCATCACGGCGCAGTTGTTTGTGGTGACTGTTGGAGATGCCGCAATGTAATTGTTTAGCAGTGATGGCAATTAGGGTTGTGTTTTTCACACAGAATTGTGCCACTCTGTAAGAAGATAATTATAATTATGAAATAGTGTTAAACTGGCGGGAACTCTGAAAAATCTTGCTCGTACGTTCCTCTTTATCCTCTTTTAATGACTAGGATTGTCTCATCGTTACAAATTACCAATTGGTGTGAAAACATTATTATTTGAAAGAAAAAAAATAACCAACTAACTAAAACCTATAACAGGGGTCGTGACTTGTTACTAACTTGTTACTCTTTGTGTAATCAAACTCTCTAGCATATAGATTGTAGTGAATTTCATAAAATTGGTGTAATTTCCATGATTTCCAGGAGACGGCGGCTTATCGCCAAGCCCTTGAAAGAGCATGTACCATTCTTAGCATGACATCTCAGACATCTGGCTCGCCAATTCAGAGCTCTACCGCTTGGGCTATTTGGCGCTCCAAGATACTTGAATAAGAAAACCTTAACATGGAGGCGCGGTGGCCTTGGGGTGGAACATTGGCTCCCGACACAAAAGATCCGTGGTTAGAGCCCTGGCGATTTCGCTCCCTACTGGTTGGGTCGGTGTCAGTTTAATGTGACAAATTGTCAGACGTCAATCTTGAGGCTCGTCCACAGTGTAGCATATATAGTGCTGATGTTGGACGTTAAACCAACTCAACTCAACTCTTTGTAGCACTTTGTCCGGTGTTGCTAGTAGAAATTTATATTGGGTCGACGATACTTTGACAGTCCATTTTAACAATTTCAAGGAGGATAGTTTATTTTAATTTCACCGATGATCAACAGCTAGAGACTGCAAGTGTCTCTAATGTGCGGTATACATAGCAATTTCTAATGCTTTCCAAGGGTTTTCTAAAAAATACGAATTTCGAGAGTGTGTGTGTGTGTGTGTGTGTGGGGGGGGTGTAAACAACTGTTTATTATTTCAATAACAACCAACGAAAAAAAAAACGAACCAAAAGTCTCGGTCTTTGAGAAACATTTATTTGCAAGAAAGGAACTGTTTACAAGGGTTCGAACAAATGCCCTCTTCCGTTATTTTAGAACCGATGTTTTCTTTTTTTACTCCGCGGGGCCACAGAAAATATACCTTTACAAAAAGTTCACATGAGACCTCGAAAAACTTTACATCAGACACATTAGGGAACATAATTTATTTAAAAAATAATTAAAGACGGTCAGCGATCACAAGGACAACAACAACAACAACAACAACAACAACAACAACAACAACAACAACAACAACAACAACAACAACAACAACAACAACAACAACAACAACAACAACAACAACAACAACAAAGGTAACACCCCTTCCTGCAAAACAATATAGACAAAAATATGGTCAACGCCCAGTTCTTTACTGACTCTTGTCAAAGGACGGTTAAGAATTAGTTCACTATTAATTGTTTGAGGCAATGATGTGTTGATCTCAGAGTCGAGGTATATGAACTAGAGTAATAAGTACAACGATGAAGTAAGCTTAGGCCTCGGACTCAGAGTAGTTTGAACTATTTAAAAGAACCTCTTAGTTGGAGATCTAAGTTCATAGCTAGCTGGTTGTGTTTACTACCACTCCATAGAACCGAGTAGTTACATGAATGGAAATGCACTTTAATTTGGAACAGGCCTGGGCATGTTCGGTTAAGTCCATCTAGTTTGTTGGTGTGAATAGTCTTAGAGAATTTAAGGGTGAGAGAAAAATGGTGCGGTGGAACCAGATAGAGAGAGAGAGAGAGAGAGAGAGAGAGAGAGAGAGAAAAGAGAGAGAGAGATAGAGAGAGAGGGAAAGAGAAAGAGAGAAAGTGATATGGTGGGATGGAGGGAGGTAGACAGATACACAGAGAGAGAAGGTAGGGAAGGACCGGATTAGAGAAAGAAAGAGAGAGATGAAGAGAGAGACAGAGAGAGAAACAGAGAGAGAAAGAGAAAGAGAGGGAGAGAGAGAGAAAGAGAGAGAAAGAGAGAGAGAGAAAGAGAGAGAGAGAGAGAATATAGATAGACAGATAGACTGCGCTATCTGGAAATTTCCAAAGCGTGTGCAATCGCTAAAAATAGACATGGCGCGAGCAGAAAAATCTCACGCAAGCAGGAGCCAATCAAATCATGGCACACTCACCGCGTTAGGCTGGGCTGGGCTAGGCATGATATCATGGTAAACCACTTTTCTATTTTTAGAACATTGCGCTTGCGATAGATTCAAAATATTATGATGTTTCGACGGGAACCGACCAATCAAAGCTCTGATTAAAGAAGACCTATAAATAGATTGTCATGAGAGAAAGACTTGCAGTAGGCTGACGAGGGGTACTCCCAAAATGAGCCAGTCACAACAGCAGCAGCTGTGGCATTGTCATCCTTCATTGATTTCCCCTTTGCCACGTTACAGTGTGAATGGAATATGATTTCGTCAGCGTAGAGTGCTAGTGGTAAACCCTCGGTCTTCTTTGTTAGAAATGCTACATTCGATTTCATTCTGCTTCTGGAAAATTCTAGTATCCTACACACTTGTGTTACACATCATAAGGGCCTACTGGTTGCGGAGAGAAAAGTCTTTTGCGTCGGAAGCCGATGTTCTACCGCGCCCATATAAAAAACATGAACAACAACTAGAACATCAACAACAACAATTATACAGGGCAAAATATTGCCGTTTAGACTGGCTTATTTTATAGTTGACATTTACAGCGTTATTATAATATTAACAAACAATGAACAAACAACAAGTAAAACATACGTTGAAAAGCGGAGCGGTTGATTTTTTCTTATTCTTAATATTATGTATCGTATATATATATAATTATTTTACAACTGCATGAGCTAGATTTAAAAATAAAGTGTGTATATCATATGCGGCATTACGTCCTTGACCTCTGTGGGGCGAGCGAAACTGAAACTAGACTGCCCCTGGTGGCTGGGGTGGGGCTGTGGCTCTTTAGGAAACCCGCTTGTATTTATTTTGGCAGTTAGATCGAAGCAAAAACAACCCCACCCCAGCCACCAGCGCCCGTCTAGCTCTGGCTCCAAATTTAAACATTGATAGTGAGCCGAAACAATAATTATTTTTAACAGGCAAGATCACCGAAATAAACAAACATTATTTTGCATTAAGAACCACATTGATATATACCGTTAAAATATTGGGCTCAGTTAGAACAGTTTCTATTCTTAGGTGATAAAATGGCACGAGGGGGAGGCAAGGAGAGGCGAGAGAGAGGGAGAGGAAGATAGATAGATAGATAGATAGATAGATAGATAGACAGATAGACAGATAGATAGAAAGATAGATAGAAAGACAGATAGAGAGGCAGAGACAAACACAGAGACAAAGACAGAGACAAAACAAGTGAGCTCTTGAGTAATTTGTAGAGTAAACAATACATAAACCTAACTATGACCTTTACATCACGTGAGCAAGATACTCTTTTGTTTTGTTTTGGAAAAGATGCCGACTCTCGATTCATGCATCCGTTTGAACACACACACACACACACACACACACACACGCACACACATACACACACTCACTCACACTGTTGCACCGAACATATGGCTTTCGTGGCTAGAAGTAGAAGACGCTAAAGCACTTAACCGTATTCCGAGGAGTGAGTGCAACGTGTAAACCAGCTCACGCTTTGTGACGTTGTAGGTGAGCGCATGACAACTGAGAGGGGTTTTATTTACCCGCTTGGTGTCAGGTGTTACAGTGCGCATGCCCCATTGCTCGTTTACTGGAGGCCTTGCGATAAGGGAGCATGAGAAAAAAAGAAAGGATCGTAGCTTAAATCTTTCCCTACTCATCCAGGTTCATAGTTTATTTAAAGTCGTAACAAAAATAAGACGAGGAGATAAGGGAGCATGAGAAAAAACGAAGACCGTAGGTTAATTCTTTCCCTACCGAGGCTCCCAAAAATAGCAGGGAAAAGTCATCGAAGTAGACAAACATTTGCATTAAGACTCCAAGTGAACTGTATTACGTAAAAAGTATAAACAATTAGATCAGTTATCATTATTGCAGTGCAGACTGGGTAAGCTGAATAAAAATTACTCCCTGAGTATATCAATTTGAACGAACCCACGTAATGATTAATGAGAAATACATCACTGTTACACTTATAACGCCAAAATGTGTCCACTCCAATCATTTCGGTGAATTGCCCTGTTCTTAGGGAGGCCTCGTTCCCTAACCATCAGGTCTATGATTTATTAGAAGTAATAAGATAAGACGCGAAGTATGGAGATCTATAGTACAGACAGCAGTACGGGCAGCTAACGTTTGTACAAACGACGCTGCATATTAAGTAAGTAAGTAAGTAAGTAAGTAAGTAAGTAAGTAAGTAAGTAAGTAAGTAAGTAAGTAAGTAAGTAAGTAAGTAAGTAAGTAAGTAAGTAAGTAAGTAAGTAAGTAAGTAAGTAAGTAAGTAAGTAAGTAAGTAAGTAAGTAAGTAAGTAAGTAAGTAAGTAAGTAAGTAAGTAAGTCAGTCAGTCAGTCAGTCAGTCAGTCAGTCAGAGTTCCTTCTATTTGCAGAAGTTGGATGTTATGGTCTTCCATCTTTCTCGTTATGCGCTACCTCACAGTGCTCATTCCAGTCGAGTCCTCCACGTTCTTGACCCAACTTATCCGCCTCCTTCCCCTACTCATGTTGCCTTTCACCATTACCTTGGTAATATTTCAATTTTCTCTCTTTCAATGTTTTGGTGAGCTGTTTTTGGTTTCTATCTACCATTTCTAGTACCTCAATATTTGTTTTCTTTTCTTTCCAAGAGGCTCTTGTTATTCGTCTATAAATCCACATCTCTTAAGCATCTATTTTTCTTTCAGTAGCCACAGTTAGAGTCCAAGTCACACCCATACATACATGCCCTGGGGTAGAACACCCGCTTCCGACGCAGGAGTTCCGTGGTTCGAGCCCTGGCGATGTCGCCTCCTACTGGTTGGGTCGGTGTCAGTTTAATGTGATCGGCTGAGACATGAGTCATATCATCCCCGGCCTGTCTCATTTGTGGCAGCGAATAAATTTGTCAGACGTCAGTCTTGGGATCCGACCACAAAATAACCTATATATCGCTGATGTTGGACATTACACCAACTCAACTACAACCGCAAGTCTAGGATAGAGCTATGATTGGATTCCAGTGCAGATTCCCTTACCTAGCGGCTTCATTACGCTAAGTTCCTCCTTATCGAAAAACATCTGTTGCCTGTACTGCTGCTCATTCTCCTCACACCGCTCACCAGTACACGTGTAAAAATAACATCCTCGTAAGATCGTATGACAATGCGCGTGCTGAGTGCTCACTCAGACGTTGCATCAGTTCAGGCAAGAGCCAACGCTACTCTCAGTGATGTGGTTTGGGAAATGTGGCCAATATAGCCGTTACCGTGCTGACGTGCAGTAAAAACACTCACTCACTCACTTGGGAAGTGTGGCATGCGGATTGGATGATGAAACAGTACAATAACAAGGCCGTCTAGGGGTACTTCCGACTGAATAGTATAGTGTCGAATAAATATGAAATATCTGATGTTGGTATTGTGTGAATATAATACATTTTCGTACTCACTAGAAACTGTAGTGATGAAGTCCAAAATTCTGAAAACAATCCGCCCACACTAACTAAAAAATAAACAATAACAACAACAACAACAACAACAACAACAACAACAACAACATCAACAACAACGACAACAACAACAACAACAACAGCAGCAGCAGCAGTAAAAGCAACAACAGCAACAACAACAACAAGAACAACAACAAAACAAAGCAAATCAAGCAAAATAAAACAAAACAAAACAAAAACAAACAAAAACAGTAACGGCCGTCATTCAATTGTCCAATAGCCAAATTTCCCTATGCTTATCATTCGTATAAATATATAAATATTATGGTCCTTTTATTTTATTGGTAGATTTCTTTCTTAGCCCCAATCGACAGCAAAGATAGACTTCAGCATGGACGACCATCAAGACTAACGTCTGAGAATGTTGTACGTGCGGAAACATAAAAATAGAATAACAGGGCTTCATGCTAAGCCGAAAAGATTATACTGGTACTTGTACCAATTTAACCACTTGGTAAAGAAAGTTAACTATTGACATTTCCATCCAATGTTATTCGATCTTAGAATTGCCAAACATTGATCGAGGTTGGGTCCTACTCATTATCGAGGATTCCATAAGAACAAGCCAAATCGCCCAATTAGTCGTAAGGAACACGTTACGTTTTTAGGAGTAATCCATTTTTAATTAATTACGATGTGTTATAAAAATTGGATTAGATTAATACCCAGAGGCTATTCAATCTTTGTTAAGCCTACTCAGACTACACAACAAAAATTTAACTGTTCGAGCGGTGCTGAAGAGTTTGTTGTTGTTGTTGTTGTTGTTGTTGTTGTTGTTGTTGTTGTTGTTAATGTTGTTGTTGTTGCTGTTGTTGTTGTTGTTGTTGTTGTTGTTGTTGTTGTTGTTGTTGTTGTTGTTGTTGTTGTTGTTGTTGTTGTTGTTGTTGTTGTTGTTGTTGTTGTTGTTGTTGTTGTTGTTGTTGTTGTTGTTGCTGTTGTTGTTGTTGTTGTTGCACATGAATTTTTCAGACATAAGTCTTGTGACCAATTCAAGAGACATACTCCTCCACCCGCTGCTTATAATGTACAGTAAGACAACAACAATTAAACCAAAAAAAAAGAAAGAAAAAGCACGCGTCAATGTTCAACACAGGAGCAGAAATCATAAGCTTAGTCAACTTTCAAAATTCTTCTATTGTCATTTAATAGGCTTTTTTTTTTTTTTACACGCGATGACAATGAAACTATTATGTTATAAGAGTTTCATTGTCATCGCGGGAAAAAAAAAGCCTATTAAATGACAATAGAAGAATTTTGAAAGTTGAGTAAGCTTATGATTTCTGCTTCTGTGTTGAAAATTGACGCGTCCTTTTTCTTTCTTTTTTTTGTTGGTTTAATTGTTGTTGTCTTACTGTACATTATAAGCAGCGGGTGGGTGTCTCTTGAATTGATCGCAATACGTATGTCTGACAAATTCACGTGCAACAAAAACAACAACAACAGCAACAACAACAACAACAACAACAACAACAACAACAACAACAACAACAACAACAACAACAACAACAACAACAACATTAACAACAACAACAACAACAACAACAACAACAACAACAACAACAACAAACTCTTCAGCACCGCTCGAACAGTTACATTTTTGTTGTGTAGTCTGAGTAGGCTTAACAAAGATTGAATAGCCTCTGGGTATTAATCTAATCCAATTTTTATAACACATCGTAATTAATTAAAAATGGATTACTCCTAAAAACGTAACGTGTTCCTTACGACTAATTGGGCGATTTGGCTTGTTCTTATGGAATCCTCGATAATGAGTAGGACCCAACCTCGATCAATGTTTGGCAATTCTAAGATCGAATAACATTGGATGGAAATGTCATAGTTATGTCATAGTAACACAGACAGAACAGACGGACAGGCAATCGGGTATTCATCACCAGAGGAGAGTACATATAATGTAGAGTGTCAAAACTGCCAACCCAAACGAACATCCAAACCTGATTAGTAAAATAATGCGAAAATATTAAAGAGTTTGTGTATGAAATGTAGGGTGTCTGACTCTCCTTTCTTTGGTTTAGTTTTATTTCACCTGTTATTATCTGGACACCTGAAATTGTTTTAGCTGTGTTTCCCTTATTGGTATTAATATTAAATATTGATGTTTTGTTTATAGTATAATTTAAAGAACTTGATTTTGGTACTTAAAAAGAAAGAGAGAGAGAGAAATGTGTGTATCTGTTAAAGTATGTCAGAAAGAGAAAGAGAGAGAGAGAGAGAGAGAGAGAGAGAGAGAGGAGAAGGAGAAAGACAAACAGAGACAGACAGACAGACAGACAGACAGACAGACAGACAGACAGACACACACACAGACAAAGTGAGTGAGAGAGAAGTAAACAGAGTGAAATACAACTAAACGAAAGAATGGATAGTCGTATACCTTTAAAAAAATACGACTATGTGATGTTAAGTTGTCATCACTTCCATGTACTCCATGTAGGCAAGTACAACTACAACTGTGCAAGCCTATGTTGTGTTTACATCCAGGGCATGCGGCACTCAACGTGTCTTGTCTGAGTGCCTATTGCTGAGCCTACTGTATTATGTCGACTGTCGACTGTCGAGGTCAGACCAGGACAGAGTGCAACTTAACACCACAGTTCAAGCATTAGGGAGATACGTGTATAACTATAATATATGGGCTGACAGACCGACATAACTTTTCTGTCACTCCTTTGTTCTATATAGTCTATGCCTTCTCTCGCTCTGTCTCTTTCTCTGTTTGTCAACCCTGTCTATACCTCAATCTGGTAGTCTCCCCCCCCCTCTCTCTCTCTCTCTCTCTCTCTCTCTCTCTCTCTCTCTCTTTCGCACACAGCTAAACCACGTTTTCTATAGATCTGTCTGTCAGGCAAACTTCTAATCTTGATATATAAATTTGGGCTCCACTCTACTCTTTGTTTTCATCTTATAATTACAGAGACACATCCACATTTCTATTTTGTGTTTGTGAATCTTGGTCTCCTATTTCTTTTTTGTCTCCCATCTTACCTTCCTCTCTGCCTTCTTTCTTCACTATTGTCACCCGATTCCCTCTTTCCCTCTCCGCCCTCTCCTCATACAATTTCTATTTCTCCTTAGAATTTCCTTCATAAAATGCTTTTCTTCTCCTTCTTAAGCTTCTTATATTCTCACTTTCCTTTAATTTGTTATCTCTTATCACACAGACACAGACACAGACACACACACACACACACACTCATACAATCTCTTATCTCGTTCTTTTCTGACTTTGTGTCGATTGAGCTAAATTCCAAGTGACTTATTTCTTTAGAACGAGGGCCCAAACTGCAAAACACTTCAGCCCTGGCCTACATTTTCGTTATCTGTTAATTCTTAAATTAGTCTATGTCGTGTTAACACAGATTTTAGAGCTGCTGCTGCGGCAAGTTGGACATGTAGACCCTCGTCTTTTGCAAGGAATATGGACCTACCTAAAAAATTAACATGATAGATTTCTGTATAATAGCTGAAAAATTGTCAGACCAAAACTTGTCACCCTTCTGTCTTCCATCTCTATTAGGGACGGAGAGTCGGTTGACTAATTTCCAAAATCAGCAATATATAGACTATATTGCGGAAGGGCCTTAAGATTAATATCTAACAATTTTGTGTGCTGCCATTCAGAGTCAGTGCGGAGAGACATGGACTCTCGTTTCAGAAGATTACATTATACTAACACCAACCCAACCTGTAGGGAAAGAAACCTGACAAATACATTCGTACATTTTCAAACCTAGGACCAATACCCTACCCCTTACGCCAGTTCTGTCTTAGAGAACAATAACAAAAAAAAAAAAAAATTAACAAAAGGGAACAAAAGAAGAAAAAAAGAATACTTGGACTTTTTTTTAAGGTAGTGAATATTTGTGTTACTACCGATATTTATTATTTCAAACTGACATAATGTTATGAAAAGTTTATAATTTTATTATTACTATTTATTTTAAAGAATAATTATCACTACGTTTGATTATTTATTGAACTATTCATTTAATATAATTTAATTCCAAGCAGTGAATTCTTTGAACATTTTAATATTTTATGATGATGCAATATGCAGAGAGGGGCGAAAAGTTACCTCATGAATCGACATAGTATCCGATCATTTACCGAGTGGTTAAATTGGTACAAGTACCAGTATAATCTTTTCGGCTTAGCATGAAGTCCTGTTATTCTATTTCTACGTTTCAGCACGTACAACATTCTCAGACGTTAGTCTTGATGGTCGTCCATGCTGAAGTCTATCTTTGCTGTCGATTGGGGCTAAGAAAGAAATCTACCAACAAAATAAAAGGATCATAGTTTATACGAATGATAAGCATAGGGAAATGTGGCTATTGGACAATTTGATAGGTTTTTTGTTTGTTTTTGTTTTGTTTGTTTTACTTGATTTGCTTTGTTTTGTTGTTGTTGTTTTTGTTGTTGTTGCTGATGTTGTTGTTGTTGTTGTTGTTGTTGTTGTTGTTGTTTTTGATGATGCAATATGCAGAGAGGGGCGAAAAGTTACCTCATGAATCGACATAGTATCCGATCATTTACACCCACAAAGGAGGCATGAATAGACCTGCGCTATCTGGAAATTTCCAAAGCGTGTGCAATCGCTAAAAATAGACATGGCGCGAGCAGAAAAATCTCACGCAAGCAGGAGCCAATCAAATCATGGCACACTCACCGCGTTAGGCTGGGCTGGGCTAGGCATGATATCATGGTAAACCACTTTTCTATTTTTAGAACATTGCGCTTGCGATAGATTCAAAATATTATGATGTTTCGACGGGAACCGACCAATCAAAGCTCTGATTAAAGAAGACCTATAAATAGATTGTCATGAGAGAAAGACTTGCAGTAGGCTGACGAGGGGTACTCCCAAAATGAGCCAGTCACAACAGCAGCAGCTGTGGCATTGTCATCCTTCATTGATTTCCCCTTTGCCACGTTACAGTGTGAATGGAATATGATTTCGTCAGCGTAGAGTGCTAGTGGTAAACCCTCGGTCTTCTTTGTTAGAAATGCTACATTCGATTTCATTCTGCTTCTGGAAAATTCTAGTATCCTACACACTTGTGTTACACATCATAAGGGCCTACTGGTTGCGGAGAGAAAAGGATTGAGAGAGAGAGAGAGAGAGAGAGAGAGAGAGAGAGAGAGAGAGAGACAGAGACAGAGACAGAGACAGACAGACAGACAGACAGACAGACAGACAGATAGACAGACAGACTGACGGACAGACAGACAGAGACAGATAACGAGAGCTGGAGAGTGAGATGGGAAGTGTAAGAGAGAGAAAGGCATAAAAAGAGAAACTAAAAAAGACAGAGAAAGTAATAAGATTGATATATAGAGGGGGAAAGAGAGAGAGAGAGAGAGAGAGAGAGAGAGAGAGAGAGAGAGAGAGAGAGAGAGAGATAACACCTTGATTATTTTGTTTGGAGATGGTGAAAGGGTAGCCTAAAGTGTGGCAGATAATCATTTCTAACTTTTGCATGAATTAGTAGCAAGAACTGAAATATTAAAATAAATATTATATTATGACCTAAGAAGGGAAGAAAGCCCGCAAAAATCTATACATACACACGTTTTCGTTGGACAAACAATATTTTCTTCCTACCAGCCGAACTTTTTACCGGGCCTTCTTTAATCATTTTTTTATGTTCTTTCAACATATGCTTATACGATAGGGCTACCTTTAAAACAAGGAAAAAGAAAGGCAAAGGAAGGAGAAGAGATTTTGTTTTCCTCTTACCACTTTGGCAGGTTGACAGTGTGAATGGAATAAATTATTATTTCGTTAGCGTAGAGTGCTAGCGGTAAACGCTCGGTCTCCCTTGTTATACATGTTAAATTAAATTTCACTCTTCTTCTGGAAAACTTTAGTATTTTTCATACTAATTTGTGCTACAAATCGTTAATGGCCGCTGAGAGAGAGAGAGAGAGAGAGAGAGAGAGAGAAGAGAGCTAGAGAGTGAAAGGGGACGTGTAAGGGAGCGAATCACATAAAGAGAGAAATAGAAAAAAGAGAAACAGAGAAAGGTAATTAGGGGAGGGTGGGAGAGAGAGAGATATATAATATCTTGATTATTTTGTTGGGAAATGGTGGAAGGATAGCCTAAAGTGTGGCAGATAATCATTTCTAACTTTTGTATGAATTATTAGCAAAAATTGAAATATTAAAATAAAGGTTATATTATGACCCAAGAAGGGAAAGAAAGCCCGCAAAAACCTATACATACACATGTTTTCTCTGGACACTATTTTCTGCCTATCTGCCGAACATATTTTTACCTGAACTTCTTTAATCAAATTTTTATGTTCATGCTTATACGATAGGCCTACCTTTAAAACAAGGAATAAGATGGTGAAAAAGAAAGCAAAGGAAGACATACTAAAAAGAAAAAAAAAATGTTTGCAGGGGGGAGGGAGAAAGGGGGGGGGGGGCACAGAGGCAGAGCGGGGTGCTGTGGCTTCTGTCTCATGTAGATGTGTCTAGTCGTGAGTTTGAACCGGATACCTTTTGATTGAGAGATCAAGGATCTACCACTTACGCCTTTTTAAAATTGCCGTGGAGGCAAAGTCACCGAATTGATCAAAGGGAGCGCATCCCTGCATAATAAGGATATAAATCATTCCATTTCTATTAAATTACATGATTGTGCATTTATTATCATTGCAAAGCCAGAATGATACTTAGAAAACATTGCTTTATCTATTCCGCCTAGAGCATCAGTGTAAACTAATTATATTCATTTTTGTACGTGTATTCAGATGTGTACACAAGACAAGATTTTCTTATATAAATACATCAGTAACTCGAGCTAGCTGTGATATTGAGATTTTATGATTTATAGAGTATGTAATAGTACTGTTAATGTTTATGTCGAAATGTTACCTTTTTATTTTCATATCGTTGTAAACCTTATAATTTTGGTTCTTGTATGAAGAGAATGCATTTTAATTTCCCATTGAGGGATGAATAAAGAATTCTAGTTCTGAATTCATTCTGTAAATGTCCCATCTGTGATGGATATTTAATGATATACAGGTGGATAACCTAGATATTTAACGTGATTAATGTTTGTTTACAATACTCCGGTAACCTGGCCTGTTATTTTGAGAAATGTGGCCTTTTAGTTTTGAGAAGCCTCTAAGTAAATCCATTGACAGAATTTCGTTAAAATTTCATAAGCATGTTAAGAGAGAGAGAGAGAGCGAAAGAGAGAGAGAGAGGGTATATAGATAGACAGATAGACAGATTGAGAGAGCAACATAGAGACAGACGGACAGATATAAATAGATAGATAGATAGATAGATAGATAGATAGATAGATGCAGAGACAGAGAGAGACAGAGAGAGAGTGAGAGAGAGACAGACAGACAGACAGACAGACAGACAGACAGAGACAGAGACCGAGAGAGACCGAGAAAGAAACAGAGACAGAGGGACAGAAAGACGGAAAAGAGAGAGATAAAGTGGAACAAAAGAGAGAGAGAGAGAGAGAGAGAGAGAGAGAGAGAGACAGAGAGAGAGAGAGAGTGTGACAGAGAGAGAGACAAAGACAAATACAGAGAGGCAGAGACCGAGAGAGACCGAGAAAGAAACAGAGACAGAGAGACAGAGACGGAGACAGAGACCGACAGACACAGAGACAGAGACAGACAGAGAGAGAGACAAAGACAAATGCAGAGAGACAGAGACCGAGAAAGAAACATAGACAGAGAGACAGAGACAGAGACAAACAGACACAGAGACAGAGACAGACAGAGGGAGACAAAGACAAATACATGTACAGAGAGACAGAGACCGAGAGAGACCGAGAGAGACCGAGAAAGAAACATAGACAGAGAGACAGAGACAGAGACAAACAGACACAGAGACAGAGACAGACAGAGGGAGACAAAGACAAATACAGAGAGACAGAGACCGAGAGAGACCGAGAAAGGAACAGAGACAGAAGGAGACAGAGACAGAGACAGAGATAGGTAGTCTTTACAGCTACACACAGCTATTACTAATGGTGAATGAGTAAGTAATGACATGTAGGGCCTATGGGGTTTTATCGACCGACGCTCTTTGTTCTACAGGTGGTACGAGTTATGCTCCAACGAGATCAGCTTTCATGATGAAATTTAATGTGACATTACAGAGCTGCCAATTTCACTCTAAGGATCGTATTTTTTAGGTATCATTTATACACCTTTTCTACTTAAGTTGTACACGTTGGAGATTTTTGGGGATTGGCATCTCTGTTGAAAAATAATAATTTTACGACATGGAAGACTGAGTTATACCTGTGCGAGGTTTTTGTGAAAGCTGGAAAATACCGCTTTTCCAGAACATTCTGTTAATTAGACCTAAAATATTAAATTTAAATCATTTAGAAGCCGCTGTTCCAGAACATTCTGTTAGGCTTATTAGACCTGGAATAGTAAAATTTAGATAATTTAGATGCAGCTGTTCCAGAACATTATGTTAGGCTAGTTAGACCTGGAATAGTAAAATTTAGATCATCTAGAAGCTGAAATGACCTGGAATATTAAATTTAAATCATTTAGATCTAGAATGCTAAAACTAATTCTGGACCGTGGTTCGAACTTAGGGCCGTGGCCAAATTCTGCTGTAAACAAGTTTGTGGGTTTGGTAAGATAACGACGATTATGTTACGTGTAGGGTTGTTGGTAATTAATATGCAGTCATTGCGCTTTTTTATCATTAATTTGCTTAGGGTGGGATTTCTAAGCCTTGGAGTGGAAATCACGCATTTCCGACATGACTCGTTGTAAACAATGCTATGAGTTTTTAAAAAGTAAGCTAGCATGGGGAAAGTTGGGGTAATTAAAAAATTTAATGATTATGAAGATAGCGTATTATGTCGTGAGTTTGAAAACCAACGTCACAGAAAGATGACTTTGACAGCAGAATGGGCGAGCGTTACTATTTTCTTTTGTAAACAAAAGAAAGCAGAACGAAAAAAAAAAAACAACTTAAAAGGTCTGAGATCCTGACAAAGAATCGATCAAAACTTCATTCAGAAGCATCATTATGTTCCGCGGATATAGATAATCATGTATAGTGGGTGTTAGTATTATATCCCCCTTAGTAACATACTATCATGGAGAACAATAAAAAAAATATTGTTGTATTCATATGATACATTAAAAAAATATTTATCGTATAAAAACGTATTATACACTTAGGGCTTGGTAATATTAACAATAACAACAGTATAAAGATAACTATCATTAGTAAAAGTAACCATATTAATTGGTTAGCCTTTTCATTACATTTAAAAATGAATAAGTGAGAGTATGCGATACATTTTCGGTGGCTTATTATAAACCATCTGAAAGGTTATGAATGATTTCCATTCCACAGACGCCATGATAGTGCCGATGTCAAGCGATGGAACTGAGCATGATGCAACGGCTTAATGCTGGTGGTTGGTAAATGTCACATCAACGCTATATCGTTGACGGGTGCATAAACTAAGGTCTGACAATTGAATGTGCCACATCATACAGAGACAGTGCTTGGGTATCAGGATTCTTGTCTCAGGCGGTCACATTATACTGACACCCACTCAAGCAGTAGTGGACGAAATCGAAAAAAAATCAATTGTGTTCGTTCGTGGGTTTCAAAACAGGGACCTCCCGATTAGAAGACCCACGCTCTACCACCTGGACCAATTCACACCCCACTCAGAGGGATTCGCATTTGAGGAATATGTCGCGAATATTTTGATATGAGGCGGTCCTTCAAAATACTGAGACAAAGAACAATCGATTCGTTCCGTCCTTGTAATGTTGTTTACGATGAAGAGTGTAAATCCACACTCAACCCTCTTCAACAGCACTCTACACCCCTTTGTGCAAGGCGATTTATTTTGGCACCAGCAACAAAAGGCTGTTATGTATTAACGATACATGGGCAATAATCTGTATTTAGCATTATAATTGTTGTTTGCTGCAGGCTTTTAGAGTATAGCGGCTATTAATGACTGTGATTCATAATTCTCTACACTTGGAGAAACAGGAGTTGTTGTTGCCATCTCACGTTGACTGGACACGGGCCTGAAAACAAGTAACTGACTTACAGATTTATGTGTTTTTTTTTTGTTTTTTGTTTTTTTTAGGGTTATTAACTTCTTTGCGACACTGACACATTTTTTGTATGTGCTAAAGACTGATTTTCACTCTCGGAAGATTGCAGTTAGTGATATTTATAGATTATAGCTAGTCATTTACAAATTTTGAAATCATGATTGAATATAAACCGCGAATAAAACATAAAATGCATAATACAGATACCTCATTAGATAGAGTACCTCCTCTTTTTCCCAATCCTTATACCCCCCCCCCCTAATAAATCAATAACTACAACAATGACGTGGTAAGAACTCTAAAAGTACGAAATTTTGATTGACATAATCGCATACATCAACGTGTATATTGAGAACCAAAAATAATACTGATCTCGCATTGATAATGCTCAATTCAGTCCTGAAATAACTAAGACGGACCTACAGTCATGATAACATTGTTTTCCTTTATCTTTTTAATTTCCCTTCGTGACCATTCCCAAACAGTGTGATTTAGACATAGATTATTCTGTCTCCAACACTCTCAACTTCTCACTGATTGGCTGCTTCCTGCTTGATATATTTTAGTAGCGTTAAACGCTAAAATTAGTGCACAGACAATTAATATCATCGACTTTTTGAAACCATGGAGACTCAAATAAATCAACCAAGTTTGTAATACACGTTTATCATTTCAGAGTATCATGATGATCACCATAAAAACGTTTAGCGGTAATTTTCAAGAAACATTGTAATCATGTTTACTACTATGCACATATTACCTTAATCACCTTCACAAAAAATAAGGCCATGTATTAATAAGTCTAAGACGAAAAAACAACAGCAACAACAAAAAACCACCTTTATGA
>RQTK01001045.1:5355-7855 GCA_003991915.1 Elysia chlorotica | reverse complement strand
AAGTTAAACTGGCACCGACCTAACCAGTAGGAAGCGAAATCCCCAGGGCTCGAACCCAGACATTTTGCGTCGCAAGTCGATGTTCTACCCCAGTGCCACCAAAGAAAATCCCTGCTTCTTCTGGGGTCTGGCCTTCCAATAAGTTCAAGCTTCCACTTCATTTGTTTTGAAGGAAACGTAATATTCTGAAAATAGCTCTGCCTTTTCGGTTTTTACTAGATCTCGATTAAAGAAATAACTTATGCCCCTATTCACCAGATATAGGAAATACAGAAGTGATCTTACAATAATGATAATCATATTATTGTGTCCAATTATTATGTTACAATCCTAAAGATAAGTGTTTTTTTTTAAAATAATCTCCACCTTCTTACACACCTTTCCTCTTTTTGTCTACTTGTCTGTCTGTCTGTCTGTTTTTCCCCCTATCTCCCTTCCTACATTTCTCTCTCTCTCTCTCTCTCTCTCTCTCTCTCTCTCTCGCGCACGCGCGCGCTGCTTGCGCACTCCAACCCCTTTCGCCTCTCTGCTCGTTCATCTACAGGTTCTCCTAAACTATATCTACCTTTCTGTCAGTCCCTTTCTCTATCTCTCTTTCGGTTATAAAAGTCAACAGAAAAAAATGACAAGTGCTATCATCTGAACACACATCATTTTTAATGGAACTGTTAATGCAATGATGTACGTTACCGACTGTTCTAAATGAAATTTCACTCTCCGGTATTTACTGATCAAAACAAAACGTTTGTTTACCTTTACGTCTCCTGTTCGAGTTCTTGATGGGGTTTTCCCGGTAACTCTCAAACCCAAACAAACTACATCTAGATCTGATCTTTATCTAGATCTTCAACATAGGGAAATTCCTAGGGTTTCATGTTGCAATATCCAACCATTTAGTCATTTCCTTATCAAGGGGTCAGTTATTAAGTTACGGAGGGATGCAGACCTGGACTAGGCTTGTCGTAGGTACGTAGTTGAGTCAAGGTCAAGGCAGGGAAACTGTGACGTTACCCCGTAGACTTAGCATTAGTACCACGAGACAACCAGGAAGCGCGGTAAACATTGTGCTCAGCAAGGATTTTAACACTGTGCGCGCTTGGTTTTGCTGAGTTTAGTTCACAAAAAAAACAATGTTTTAATGATTATAGAAAGAGTAGCCTTAATACTACGCGCACATATATATATATATACAGTCTCTGGTCGAGGCGCATGTATACATGTACAAAATAACCTCATCCATTTACCCCTGTACTGTTTGACCTGACTAGAACAAAAACAACTGAGATAGAAGGGGTCACCAGCTTAGGTCTCATTAGCATTCAGCGGGATCAGGATGTTGAGAAAACAACACGGGGTAGGCATATGTAGTGGTCCTCTGCTGTGCGACTACTTAACAAGCTTAGCAAGGCAAGAAGAGAGAGAGAGAGAGAGAGAGAGAGAGAGAGAGAGAGAGAGAGAGAGATTTAGAGAGAGGGAGGTAGATACATAGAGAGAGAGAGAGGGAGAAAGATTGATAGATATATATAGAGAAAGAGGCAGACATAAATAGACAAAGAGAGAAAGAGAGACAGAAAGAAAGAAAGAGAGAGAGAGAGCGAGAGCAAGAGAGAAGGAGAGATAGAAAGAGGTACAATATCCCCAGCTTAATTTTTTTTGTCCGAAGCAAGCCAGTCAGCGATCAGCGTCTTTAGTCTTTACTGGAAGTCACCATCTGCAAGGCTCTGATCCCATTATTATTCCATCTTCCATCTGTGAAAGTGCTTATAATATTTTTTTGCTAAACAGTCGCAACAGTAATGAACGTAACAACAAAAACAAAATGAACAGCAACAACAACAGCACAAAAAACAAACAACAACAACCGCAACAAGGACACAATCATCAGCAAGAACGACAGTGTACATACAGAAAATAAAATGTGCAAAAGAGAAGAGCTTAAGTAATTGTTTTATTTCTTTTAACATGATAAAAAAAACCACATACAATTATACTGACATGAAAAAAACACCCAAGAAAATACAAAACAAAGCAACAAACAATAACGACAAGGAAAAACAACAACAACCACACACACACATACAGAGTTAAAAAAAAAGAAAGTAACAACAATACAGACATTTACAACTTTTCCTTTACGAGTTAGCAAAAACGGGGCGCTAACCTCCCAATTCGTTGTTCGTGGAAATTTTATATTTGCACTCATAATTTCCCCATTACGGTATGAAATAAAACAACAAACAAACTAACAAACATAGATAATTGCAACTTCTCTCCTACGCCCGTGCATACTAAGTAATATAGGGTCCATTTAATAGCAACTCGTTCAAAGTAGATTGTCGCTTAATATCAACCCATTTAAACATCAACACTCGGGTGCACCGGTGTGGTGTAACTGTGGTTTAGACTAAACTTCGGCTCAACCCAGACTTAACATTTATTTTCTGTTGCTTGGGTTGAAATAAGTCAAACTTATACATGATCGAAATGGACGCGATCTTTA
>RQTK01001044.1:139051-153635 GCA_003991915.1 Elysia chlorotica | reverse complement strand
TTTGTGGAGGGGGGGGGGGGGGGTTCTTCTGTCTTTATTACTGACGATGTTTTTTTTTTTTTTTTGATGAATAGATCTATAATTATTGTGTGTGTGCGTTCATTACAGGGAATTGGTAGCGAGTTTATAATTTAAAGTTCGCATTGTAAAATACGATCAATAAATTATAATTATAGTTATGCTACGGTAAAACTCTTCAAAAAAATAAAGTAATTCTTCTCATTAAGTGCTTAGAGACTCAGTCCTAAAGAATTCAAACATTTTCAATTATTTATTTGTGTGCGGCTTAAAAAATAATTACTAGGAAATTATTATGATTGAATTATTAGGTTTTTGTTTAGATGTTTTAGTTTCCGAGGGAACCGTGATTTATAAATGCCTTATCTACAGACGTACAGATGCATTCGCTGGACTATTAAAGCGTTTACCTTCGAATCGGAAGGTTATCGGTTCGAACCCCTCGATCATAGTATTACAATATCTGTTTGTAAGTTTTGATGCCTTACAGTATAATTAGCCCAGCTGTGAGAGGGGGCGCTGTGTGCGCAGTGGTAAAGCGTTTACCTTAGAATCGGAAGGACTAAGCATGCATCTAAATGGTGTTTTGGTTTAACTATATGGATACGAACTCATTTTCATTTATTGTGATTTTACAGCGTGTGCTCTATCACCTCCTCTATCACTTGCCTTTTTTCAGATATTTTTTTTATGAACAGTAGGATAATAATAAAAGTTCTTTTTTAGCGATTTTTTAGATGAACAGTAGGATAATAATAAACGTTTTTTTTTAGCGAATTTTCTCATTGAATGCGATTTTACATAGTAATTTATTCTACATCTTGTGGCCTTCTTCAAAATACATTTAAATACATTCAACTTCTTATAGAACAGAATTTATCATAGGTTCCGGTTATACATAGTAGTTTCTTCCAGTTCTTGTTTTAACACAGCTGGAAAACACAGGTTTTATAGTATAGTTTCCCAACCTGTTCGCCTTTTAAGACACCAAACACTGTTTTCCACCTTATTTTATTCATCTTTTTCATCCTATTTTATCCTACATATATATCCCATTCATATCTAAGTAATCCTTCTTTTCTTGTTTCTCTACTTTCTCTTCCCAAAGACTTTCACTTATTATTTTACTTATCTAACGTGCTAAAAATAATTCGTTTTTTTCCCGATTTTAAGCTTAATGCTATTTAAAATATTTTTGTTACCAAAGTTTTCAATTATGATAACCGTTCAACGCATTTTTACTTCACTTTTCTGAAGAAAAGCCTTTAATGGTTGAAGTTAAGCCGCTGGACTTTTTTATTTGGTTATTCTGACGGAATAGTTCCATTTTCAAAAGGGAATGCGTCATTAAGAATTGTTAAAACGGTTTCCTAACTTCAAAAAGAATGCATCATTTCCTTTCCTTGAAATAAAGGTTTCTGTCTTTATTGCTCAATTAGGTTTTACAGCCCCCAAACAAGGTTAGCTGCTGGAAGAAAGTTTACTGATTTTATTCTATATTTTATTTCTGATTTTCTATTTTAGCGCTGATAACCCAATTGGGAAGTCCGCGGTTCGAAACCCACGAACGGCAAATGTATAATATGTTGTATTTGGACCCCTCCTTATTGGGTCGGTGTCAGTATATTGTGACCAGTGAAAGAGGAGATGAGATCTCCCAGTCTCTTGCTGTGTGTCGGCAATTAAAATTGTCAGACGTTAGTCTTGAAGCCCGACCACAGTATAGCCTACGAAGTGCTGGAGTTGGACGTTAAACCAACTCAACTCAATCACACTCTCTCGTCTCTGTGTGGCAGCACGTAAAATTTTCAGACGTTAGTCTTTGGTTCCGTCCACAAAATGACACATAAATTACTGATATTGGACGATTGATATTAAACAACCAAATAAGTTCAACGCAACTCAATGCAATATCTTATTGAAGTTGTGTTTAAATGCTTTGTAAGACGTCAGTCTTGGGACTCGTCCACAAAATGGCACATAAGGTGCTGACGTTTGACCATCGATAGATAAACAACCAACTAAATTCAACACAACTCAATGCAATATCTTACATCGGCTTACTGAATTTGTTTTAAAATGCTTTGTCAGACGTTAGCCTTGGGGCCCGTCCTCAAAATGGCCCATAAAGTGCTAACGTTGGACGATCGATAAACAACCAACTGAATTCAACGCAACTCAATGCAATATCTCACTTAAGTTGTGTTAAAATTCTTTATCAGATGTTAGTCTTGAGGTCCGTCCACAAATGGTACATAAAGTGTTGGCGTTTGACGATCAATAGATAAACAACCAACTAAATTCAACGCAGCACAATGCAATATCTCACTTCAATTGTGTTAAAGTGCTTTGCTAGCTCTAAGTACAATCACTGGTAGTTAAAGGACTCACCGTCGTTACAATTACAGTAATTGCGGTTCTAAGATTCTAAGAAAGCAGCTAAAGAATGCGTTACTAGTCCTATTACTTCTACCAAAGAAATGGGCAAAAATTGGCCAATTTTGTCTCCATATAAAGCCGCCAGCTGTTGTTGATAATGTTTGGAAGAAAGGGAAAAAGAGAGGGCTGGTAAAATAGTTACTTTGATTTGTTTTGTTTTGTTTGGGGGGGGGGGAGGGGTTGGTCCCCAGTGTCTGTCTTTCTGTCTGTCTCTCTACAGTTTGTCCTATATGTCTTTGTTATTTTGTCTGACTGTCTGTTTATCCTTTGGTCTGCCTGTGTATCTGGTTGCGTGTGTATTTGTCTGTCTGCCTGTCTGTCTCTCACTCTCTCTCTCTCTCTCTCAGTCTCCCATTCTCTTTCTATCAGTCTGTTTCTGTCCTTATATCTCTTTGTCTCTCTCCTTGTCTATCTCAACATCTCTGTCTCTATCTTTGTATCTCTCCGTTTCTATCTCTATCTCTTTCTTTCTCTATATTTGTCTCTGTCCTTCTCTATCTCTATCTCTTTCTTTCTCTATATTTGTCTCTGTCCTTCTCTATCTCTATCTCTTTCTTTCTCTATATTTGTCTCTGTCCTTCTCTATCTCTATCTCTTTCTCTATATTTGTCTCTGTCCTTCTCTATCTCTATCTCTTTCTTTCTCTATATTTGTCTCTGTCCTTCTCTATCTCTATCTCTTTCTTTCTCTATATTTGTCTCTGTCCTTCTCTATCTCTATCTCTCTCTCTCTATCTTTGTCACTGTAAGTCTAACTGCCTGTCTACCAACCTGTCTGTTTCTTTCATGTCTCCATGTCTTTGTCGGCCTGTGAACCTGTCTGCATGTCCGTATGCCTGTCTATGTTATGTGCGTCAACATCCTTTTCCTCTTTTTTTCCATTAAAATCTACCAGTATAATGACAAATTGACAAAACATGTAAACACAATTTCTGAATAACGGAGGCAAACTCCAACGATGTTCTAGAGTGCATTGAGTACAAAAAACGCATGGCGAATCTAACAGGCTTAGATCTAGTTTTTGAATCGTTCGTTACAATATAAAAATTATTCTCAGTTGAACATACCCCAGTATCGCCGTGTAGGATCCCCCAGGGGAACCTAGGAGACGTTAAACCCGAAGAGAGGGAGAGAATTCTCTCACTCCTTCTATAGAGAACATGACCCACTTAACACATTAGATCCTAAGTTTGAACGATAATTTGTTGTGTTTTTGTGTTGCCTAGTGTCTAACGTCAGCACTATGTAGACTATAATGTGGACGGACCCCAAGACTTAACTCTGACAATTTTATGCCTCCCACACAAAGACAGTGCGGGGATACCATGGCTCTTGTCTTAGCCGGTTACATTAAACTGACACCGATCCAACCAGTAGGGGACGAAGTGAAACAAATTAGTCTGTTCGAGAGGGAGTTAAAATCGAAACCTGCTAGAACAAAATTATCGGTGTAGTTATAAGGTTGTTTTTGTGTTTGTGTGTTGTTGTTTTTTTTTAATATTCAACAAAAGAAAAATAAGAAAAACAACCATTAATACAACCATTTTGAACTTTAAAAAATCAGTAACGATAATAACAATTATTACTCGTTCTCTATTGTGAAAATAATTGGTGATGTTTTTGTTGCTGTTGTTGTTGTTGCTTTTTTAACTATAATTTGGTTCCGAAGTTTGAAATGTAATTGTCTGTCTAGTTTGCAATTATTTTCCTGTTGATTCTTCAAAGACATAATAATTATTAGTTTCAATCTCTTTCTACCATTGTCTCGCCTCCAACGTCGTCAATTTTCCAGAATGTTTTTCGTTGTTTTGTTTTTTTGTTGTTTTTTTTTTAATTATTTTTATTTTTTTTTCGTTTGATTTTAAAAACACCAACCTATATCTTACTAACGTTGCTTCAAGAATTATGGGTTTTCCTTATTTAGATCGACGACTATGTTCTTGAAAAAAATTTTTAAGTTCTGAATAATTGAACTTCGTTCCCAAACTTTTTATGGTTTTGCTTTCTTCTTCTTCTTCTTCTTCTTCTTCTTCTTCTTCTTCTTCTTCTTCTTCTTCTTCTTCTTCTTCTTCTTCTTGATGATGAAAAGAATGTTTTCTAACTAAGTGTATAAGACAATTGGTTTAGTTAATTTAGTTTAAGCCTCTTGATTCCCTGTGGAACATAGGACCGCAGCAAATCCCCTCCACCGACCTCGGTTCTGGCAAGTCCTCTTCAGTTCGGCCCATGTACTACCAGCAGCTTTTATCTCAGCATCAGTGCTTCGCCGCCAAGTCTGCTTCTGACGCCCGACCTTGCGTTTGCCTTGGCGGTTCCACTCCAGGGCTTGCCTTGTGGTGTTGGATACAGGCTTTCGAAGTCTTTGGGGCATTAAAAGCGAGAAAAACTAAGCTAATTTGAACAAAATAATGATAAATAAACCTCTGAAAATTCAGATTGTCACCTTTTATTTACATTCTTTTTTTAATTACTTTTTCAGAGTGAGAAGACTTGTAATGCGACAATGAAAAACCAGCCATTGTTGTTGTTGTTGTTGTTGTTGTTGTTGTTGCTGTTGTTGTTGTTGTTGTTGTTCTTCTTCTTTAGTTTAGTTTAAGCCTCTTGATTCCCTGTGGAACATAGGGCCGCAGCAAATCCCCTCCACCGAACTCGGTTCTGGCTAGTCCTCTTCAGTTCGGCCCATGTACTACCAGCGGCTTTTATCTCAGCATCAGTGCTTCGCCGCCAAGTCTGCTTCGGACGTCCGACCTTGCGTTTACCTTGGGGGTTCCACTCCAGGGCTTGCCTTGTGGTGTTGGATACAGGCTTTCGAAGTCTGCGGGGCATTAAAAGCCAAGAAAAACTAAACTAAATTGAACAATTGGTTTTTAAACCTTTGAAAATTCTGACTCTCACCTTTTATTTACATTCTTTTTTTAATTACTTTTTCAGAGTGAGAAGACTTGTAATGCGACAATGAAAGACCAGCCATTGTTGTAGACCAATAAGGCTGAATGTGTGTTTGTTCAAGAAGAGAGTTCCACACATCCCTGCTTTGCCTGAAAACAATAATCTATTCAGGTAAGTTAAATGTTTTTAAGTAATTGTACAGCGCATTTTTGTTGACTTCAGACATCTTGTGCGGCACGTTATGCTATCTTTGTTAAAGAGAGAGAGAGAGAGAGAGAGAGAGAGAGAGAAAGAGAGAGAGAGAGAGAGAGAGAGAGAGAGAGAGAGAGAGAGAGAGTAGGAGAGAGAGTAGAGAGAGAGAGAGAGAGAGAGAAAGAGGGGGGAGTTGCATTCTACCTTTTTTAATTTCTTTGCTGTGTACAGAAGTTTTAAAAAAAAGTATACATAATATATACAGCATCACTCACTCACTTACCCGCGGATAATTTTTCATGAGTCGCCAACTAAAACCTAAGATAGAGCTCACCATCCATTGGGACTCCGTTTTGGAATAAGTCAATTTTGCTGCTTTTCAGATAATTATTTAAAACTAACTTGTTTTCCTTATGTCTGCCTTATATTTTGATACAATTTTCTAATAAAATGAATCAAACACTTAATAGCCCGTTTTTAATCTGAAAACTTAGTTAGATATATATCTTGTTTCCACCTTTACAACGCCAAATCACTTGTGTACTTGCATTTTGGCGAAAGTTCGACTTAAGCCATAATCACAGCCCTGTGACGTAATGTCTCCCAGCCAAGTTCGATAAATCTTGGTGAGTTGACACTATCTAAAAAGACCGATGGTTTGTAACCATTCTCTTGTTCCAGTTGTGCCAGTAAGTAATTTCTCTGACTAACAGTTTGACTGTTAAACCCCGTGAGATTGGCCACATTGGAAGAGATGTTGACTTGGTTTTCTCTTGGCTATGTCTTTTTTCTCTCGTCTAAAAGGCTATTGGTCATCTGGGTTGATTTGTCACTCCCTACAGACACCGATAGTTTGTGCCCTTTATTTAGTTTTAGCTGGCGAGTGAGAAATTTCTCAGATGGTCTGTACCCTTCTTTCAGTTTTAGGGGGGGTGGTCCAGGGGGTAGAACATCGGCTCCGACACAAAAGGACCCGAGTTCGAATCCTGGCAGTTGCGTTCCCGACTGGTTGGGTCGGTGTCAGTATAATGTGACCGGCTGAGACAGGAGTCATGGTATTCCCGCCCTGTCTCGTGTGTGGCAGCACATACAATTGTCAGACGTCCGTCTTGGGGCCCGTCCACAATATAGCCTATATAGTGCTGATGTTGGACGTTAAAACCAACTCAACTCAACTCAACCCCTTCAGTCTCATCTGGGCTAGTAAGTAATTTCTCTGACCAACAGTTTGACTTCTAAACCCCGTGAGATTCGCCTCATTGGAAGCGAAGTTGACTTGGTTTTGTCTTGGCTATGTTTTTTTTCTCTCGTCTAAAAGGCCATTGGTCATCTGGGAAAAGTTCCATCCGGCACAGAAAATCAATCTGATTGGTCCGTTCATTGTGCGGGGCTTGTCGGTTGAGATAGATCTATTTTTAGCACATAATTGTTTGTCTGTGTCCTCTTCATTCGTCACCAGCTTCTATGGTTACTTGTAATATTATTGTACTTTTACTAAGACTAAATCCCTCTGCCGCTAGAAGACTTATTCCACAAAATCCCTCAATTTCACCATATTCTTTTTTCTTTTTTTTTTGTGCTATCCTAATCTATTTGCCCTTTGCCGGATTTTTTTTTTCTGGCGCTAAGACACAATATCCCTCAATTTTGCCCTATTCTCTTTTTTCTATCCTTATCTATTTGCCCTTTGCAATTTTTTGGCGTTGTCTTCTTTCCATCTTAGTCTCGGTTTTTTCTGACACCTTGTATTTTTTTCACTTGGCATTTTGTTGTACGTAATGTCCATATACTGTTCTCTTTCAAACGTGCCAAATGTTATGTCGATCTGCATGTTGTTTTGGTATTTGTTTTGTTATTTGTTTTGTTTTTTTTCTTTTCTAATTTGTTTTGTTATTTGTTTTTTTATTTGATTTGTTATTTGTCTTGTTATTTGATTTGTTATTTGTTTTGTTATTTGCTTTGTTATTTGTTTTTTTGTTCTCTTATTTGTTTTGTTATTTGTTTTCTAAATTGTTTTGTTTTGTTTTGTTGTTTATTTTGTCATTTGCTTTATTATATTAACTAGCTATATTTTCTTCACTATTTTTCTTCTTAGGATTTTCTTGTTCTTGTAGTCTATCATCGAAGTAGACTATCATTTGTATTTAGATTCCAAATGAATTATAATCATTACAAAAGTAAAAATAGATCACGTTTCACTATTGCAGTGTAGGCTGAGTAGGCTGAAAGATTGCTCTGTAAGAATCAATCTGAACTAACTCTCGTAGTGATTTATTACAGATGCATCACTGTTACACTTGTTACATTCAAAAATGTTCACTCCGATCATTTTTTGTGTGACTTGGTCGGTTTTTAAGGAGGTCTAGCGTTTTGTTTTTTATATTTGAGCTGGTTTAACGTCAATAATCAGGATTATATATAGGCTATATTGTGGACAGGCCCCAAGACTGACGTCTGACAATTTTATGTGCTGCCACACACGAGACATGGCGGGGATACCATGAACCCTGTCGCAGGCAGTCACGTTAAACTTACACTTATCCAACCAGTAGGGAGCGAAATCGCCAGGTACGTCTCGAACCACGGACCTTTTGCGTCGGAAGCCGATGTTCTACCCCAGGACCACCGCGCCCCCAGGAGGCCTCACATCGCAAGCAAAACAACAGCAAATCTAGACACACCCTCAGACAGGTTTAGGCATAGTACTTGTGTAGTTAAATGGCTCACTTTTTCAAATCACGACATTTAAAGTTTACAGCATCAACAATCCATCGTGGTGCAATTAAAGCAACAGCAGCACCACTTCCACCATTTGTTTTGTTATTTGTTTTGTTATTTGTTTTGTTATTTGCTTTGTTATGTGTTTTGTAATTTGCCCTACTATATTATCTAGCTTTGCTTTGTTCACTATTTTTTGTACGTTGCATTTTCTAGTTTTCATGGATGACATTTTACTGTGAGTGTCCATGTTACAAAACCGCATACCTCAAAATTTTCTTTTTCTGAATTATTTGTTTAAGGGTTTTCTTTTGGGTATTGAAATTCGTTATACATTTACTTTTTATTCTTTTAAGAAGTTTGAAAGAGAGAGGGAAAGTCAGAGTCACAGAGAGAGTGAGAGGCAGAAAGACAGAGAGAAATACATACTCAAAGACATTAGGGATAGACAGAGAGCCAAACAGAGACTGAGCGAAGAAAAAAGTACAGCTAGACTAACAGACACACTGACAGAGATATGAAAAAAAACGAAAATTACATAGAGAGAGAGACAGACAAACTGTCAGAGGTACTGAGAGAGACATACATCTGTAAATAAAAAAACATACACACAAAGAACTACTCGCTATTCCACATCCAACCAAACAGACATACACAAGTCTCACAACTCATACGGACAGTACAGTAGGTATAACAACAACAACAACAACAACAACTACAACAACAACAACATAACCAACACAAGTGTCACCACCACCAACAAAATCAACAACAACAACAACTACTACCACCACCACCACCACCAAAAGCACCACCACCAACAACAACAACACCCACATAACATCAATAACAAAGAGACGAAAATCTCCCTGATCACCATCAATCCTATCAGAGTCTAAACCCATTATATAATTAGCACCTACCCGCAAAGCCAATCTGTCACCACTACCACAATTACCACCACCACCAACAACAACACAACAACCACAACCACCGCCACCACCATCACCACCACTAACAACAACAACAACAACAACAACAACAACAACAACAACAACAACACAAATACCACCACCACTACCACCAACAACACAATTCCCACCACCACTACGACCACCACCACCAACAACAACAACAACAACGCAACTATCACCACCACTACCATCACCACCACCAACAACAACAGCAACAACAAGAACAACACAATGACGACCACCACCACCACAGTCACCACCAGCAACATCACCAACAACACAACCACCACCACCACTACCACCAAAAGCACCACCACCAATAACAACAGTAACACCCACATAACATCAATAACAAAGAGACGAAAATCTCCCTCATCATCAATCCTACTACAGTCTAAAACCATTATATAATTAGCACCTACCCGCAAAGCCAATCTGTCAAATACTAAACCTACTAAGCACAAACAGTACGTATCTTTAGTCGCTTGACACAACACGTACACTTACATCATAGTCGGACGCCTAATAAGTCTGCGATCTACTTGTAGTTGGTACCCTACGTAACCAGACGGGCTTAATTTTAGTGTAATCCTCGGTTGAGTCAGATTCCTATAAAGATTAATCTAATATCCTTTTCCCGAACATACAAATGGGGCATTGATTCATTAAGCTCTGACATTTTAATGTAGGATTTTCCTGTGTAGACTGCGAATCCATTTTGAATGTTATCGAAAATTAAAGCTCGACCACACGTTGGACTGATTAGTCTAAGAAACACACATACATACACGCACACAAATACGCACACACACGAATACGCACACACAAAACACAAACATATATACACACGCACGCACTCACACACACACGCACACACACACATACACACACGCGCACACACACAATAAAAGCGCCTAGACAGACAGAGTCCGGGTGCGTGAGTTGTGGTTTCTTAGCGACCAAGCTTAGAAGCTAGACTATATCGATTGCGAACGGGTCCCAAGGCTTAAGTTTGACATTATTATGTGCTTGCCGCCACACAAAAAAGGTGCGAGGATATCAAGGCTCTTTTCTCAATCGTTCACATTACAGTGACGAGTTGGGAGTTGAGCTGAGTTGGTTTAACGTCCAACAGTAGCACTATATAGGCTATATTGTGGACGGGCCCCAAGACTGACGTCTGACAATTTTATGTGCTGCTACACACGAGACAGGGCGGGGATACCATGACTCCTGTCTCAGCCGGTCACATTAAACTGACACCGACCCAACCAGTAGGGAGCGAAATCGCCATACACGCAAGCACTCACACACACGCACACACACACATACACACACGCACAAACACACATACACACACATAAAAAGCGCCTCGACAGACAGATTCCGGGGGCGTGAGTTGTGGTTTCTTAGCGACCAAGCTTAGAAGCTAGACTATATCGATTGCGAACGGGTCCCAAGACTTAAGTTTGACATTATTATGTGCTTGCCGCCACACACAAAAAGTGCGAGGATATCAAGGCTCTTTTCTCAATCGTTCACATTACAGTGACGAGTTTGGAGTTGAGCTGAGTTGATTTAAATTTCCAACATTAGCACTATATAGGCTAAATTGTGGACGGGCCCCGAGCTTGACGTCTGACAATTTTATGTGCTGCCGCACACGAGACAGGGCGGGAATGGAAGCATGAATTGTAAAAAAAAAACCCAACAGCTTTTAAACAAAACATTACAAACAAGCAAAAACGCAAAAATCAGTACTTTACAATGACATAGTGTTCTGCATAATCCAAATAATATTGCAAGTAATGATTATGAAACGCACTATGTTAGGGTTTTCCCAAAGATATTACCATTATTTTTTTTCAACTAATCTAGTTAGAATTTTAAAAAATGTGCATAGTTGAAGATTTCGACTTTTTATCTTTCAAAATGTTTTTTTTCAGCGCTTAGATGTAGATTTTTTCTAGACCTTAGCAATGTGACTAGGATAAAAGAGTTGTTTATTATTATCAGCTACGTTATTTAGCTCTTTGATTAAAACAAATTTTTGCTCCTATAATTTTATTTCTTACCGATTCTAAACAAAAATAATTTTGAGTTTTAATACACCAAAAGAAAAAAATCTTCAATTATCCTTTCAGCATTGTCTCTTCCACGATTTCTATAAACCTCGTGAGTTTATCTTATTTTTAGTTTATATAAAGAAAAATCGTAAAGTGTTTTTCTCATTTTTTTCTTTTTGTCCTTTTTTTACTTGAAGATATTACTGCGTGGTTGTTGTTGTATTTTGTTGTTTGTTTGTTTTTTGTTTTTGTTGCTTTTTCCTATGTTGTTGGGGTTTTTTTTAGAATTAATTTTGACAAGCTTTGGTCGTCTAAGAACTAAAAGCTTTTAGTGCCAATCCTTGTTGATTTGTACTTGTCTGTCTGTGGTCCATGCAGGGGCGAAATCCTGGGCTAATTTTTGTTGTGATTTCCTATAATTTGCATTCGTTTGACGCAGGAAAGTTCTTTCAATTGTCGCTACAGTCTCCTAGTAGGGGGGAGGAAAGAAAGAGGAGGAAGAAGAGGAGGAGAGATAGGGTGTGGGAAAGGGAGGAAATAGAAGGAGCCGGAGAGAAAGAAAGGGATTGAGAAACAAAGAGAGTGTGGGATGAGATATAGATGGAGAAAGGGTGATTAAATGAGACAGAGAGTCAGATGGGAGATTTGAGGTAGGGATGCACAGGTGGGGCCGGGGAGGAGGAGATAGAAAAATAGAGAGAGATAAGGGGATATACTTAGAGAGAACGAGAAAGAGATAGAGAGAGAGTGAGTGAGAGTGAGTTAGAGAGAGAGAGAGAAAGAGAGATAGAGAGAGTGAGGAGAGGGAAGGGTTAAAGAGAAGAACGGGGCATTCAAATTTAAAGCAATGACAGACAATTTTAATACCAGATTTGATTGCGTTGTAAAGAAGTGGGTGGGCTTTTAAAACTTAAACCCCAATGAAGGACAAAGACTAAATTTAATTAAGTTATAAAACAGTTGATTGACAAATCACGTTGGTTCTCCGATGTGCTCTCTGTTATATAGCTCTTCTTGTCATTGCTTTTTGTATGTGTGTGTGTGGGGGGGGGGGGGGTTGTTGTTTTAGATGTAGCCCTAAAGGCAAAAGGAAATTTTATGACATTTAAATCGATTCAAAAGTATAAAAGAGGCAGGGGGGTATGGTAAAAAAGTAAAGATCATTTCAATCTTGTTTTCTTTTTTCATAAAACGCGATCGATTTAATAATAGACCATTTTATTAATCAGCCAAAAATTACGAAAATAAAATGGTTTAGAGTTGGATTTTTGACAAGTCCAAAAACGAACTTTGTAAACAAGTCCCAACTCCTACACGTTTCAAGGAAAAAAATACTTGGTTTTAAAGATTAACCATAAATAATATTCGTTTTGTGTATAAATGGCTAAAAATTATTTTTTTAAATTTGTATTCTTTATTATTATGTCTAGCATAATATTATTGTATCATACTCGGTTGATCAATGTTTAAATCATTAAAAAAAATATTTCGGTTACAGGTAATAATATTTTTGAGGGGTAAACGAGAAAACAAGGAAATTAATCTACGTCATAAAGAGGCTTTTTAAGGGTATAAAACCGCCTAACTGATGGATTACACGCAATACTGATCTAATTCGCTCTTTCTTTGTTATCAATCATAGAGATTTCTTTCGATCATTTTTGTATTCTCCTCACATTTGTCAAAATTTACATTCTTTTTAACCTCCTCAGTATTAAAGGGAAGCATGATTTATAAAATCAATGCATTTTAATTAGATTACAGATTAATAACTAGATTGTCGGAAAAACTTTTCTGTTGAATCTCTTTAAAGTATGTGTGGAATTTTGATACGGGAAAACCCACAATTAACCAATTAACCAATTTGGTGTTGAGGTTATTTTTTTTTTCATAAAATGATCTTTCCATAGAAATACTTGTCTATCTATTTGACATATTTTGTCATCAAACTCCAATGAATTGGTATAAATGTCACTTATGTCATTATCTTAGCGCTATAACGATATTAATTTTGCTCTGAAAGTATTACTATTAGTATAAATGTCACTTATGTCATTATCTTAGCGCTATAACGATATTAATTTTGCCGTTGGTACTTAAGCCTGTTGGAAGACAAGAGAGGTTGAGGAAGGAGGTGGATAAGAGGGGTCAAGAATGTGGAGGACTCGACTGGAATGAAAATCAACGACGAGTGCTGCGAAATTGTGCTTGAACGAGAAAGATGGAAAACCATGGCATCCAACCTATGGAAAGAGACGGAACTTTTGTTGTTGTGCTGTTGTTGTTGTTGTTGTTGGTGGTGGTGGTGGTGGTGGTGGTGTTGTTGTTGTTTTTGTTGTCGTTGTTGTTGTTGATGTTGTTGTTGAGTTTGCTTAACGTCCAACATCAGCACTATATAGGCTATATTGTTGACGGGTCCCAAGACTACGTCTGACAGTTTTATGTGCTGCCACACGCGAGACAGGGCGGGGATACCATGACTCTTGTCTCAGCCGGTCACATTATACTGACACCGACCCAACCAGTAGGGAGGAACTTTGACTGACTAACTGACTTCAACCTGACAGTCTTTCTTTTATACTTTGATACGTCAAGATTAGCAGCTTTTCAGTTCATCGCAAACCGATTAAGCCAATAGGTCAACTGTCTCTCCAACTGCCAATTGAAACAATCATAATTTCATAATTCCTGCACCGAATTGATACTCCAAAGTTTTAAAAGATTTTGTGACTGGCGTTTCAAATTTTAATATAGGGAAATTTACTAAGGATAATAATAGTTTGATGAAAATGATTTCATAAAAATCAAAGCCTATGACATGTCTATTGGAAAATATGACGCAAATTGTGAAAGATTTGGTATTTCCAAGACTTGACAGAGGAATATTTCCTGATTTCAGATGATTGACAAACAATCTGATTTCTTTCTTTTACATTGCAATAAAACTTTCGTATTTTAAAATGAGATAGGCTTGTTGACTACTTGAGTGACAATTTTAAGAAAACATTTAAAAACTATACTGTTTTGCTTTAGATGTTGTTGTAGTTGTTGTTGTTGTTGTTGTTGTTGTTGTTGTTGTTGTTGTTGTTGTTGTTGTTGTTGTTGTTGTTGTTGTTGTTGTTGTTCTTCTTCTTCTTCTTCTTCTTCTTCTTCTTCTTCTTCTTCTTCTTCTTCTTCTTCTTCTTCTTTTCTTTTTCTTCTTTTTCTTCTCTCCTTTTCGACAATTTCTCTCTCTCTCTCATATCTCTCTCTCTCTCTCTCTCTCTCTCTCTCTCTCTCTCTCTCTGTC
>RQTK01001044.1:127648-138950 GCA_003991915.1 Elysia chlorotica | reverse complement strand
TTCTTCTTCTTCTTCTTCTTCTTCTTCTTCTTCTTCTTCTTCTTCTTCTTCTTCTTCTTCTTCTTCTCCTCCTCCTCCTCCTTCTCCTTCTTCTTCTTCTTGAGATGTTTATAGACTCCTACGTCAATGTTTGTTTTCATACCCGGGATTTTCCACAAAATTTTTAATTTACCCTCGTTCTCTTATGGCATATTATATTTCTAAAACTTATACTATAAAATCTCTGAGGTGATTTTTTTTATTAGAAATGGGATACGCTTTATAAAAGATACATTTCACAGCAACAAGTCTTTAAGTATCAACCTCCAACCCTTGAGGGGGGAATATTTCTTTCTCCCAGGGGCGTAACTCGTTAAAAACATCTTTAGAGGTTTAGAAAATACGATAGGCAGCTTCGCAGCTTAGGTGTCGATCTAACAAAAACAATAATATAAAAAAATCGATTCTGTAGCATTTTCAAACAATCCAACGTGAGTGTCTTTGGGGGCGCGGTGGCCGTGGGGTAAAACATCTGCTTCCGACGCAAAAGGTCCGGATTCGAACCCGGGCGATTTCGCTCCCTACTGGTTGGGTCCGTGTCAGTTTTAACGTGACCGGCTGAGACAGAAGTCATGGTATCCCCGCACTGTCTCGTGTATGGCAGCACATACAATTGTCAGACATCATTCTTGGGGCCCGTCTACAATATAACCTATATAGTGCTGATGTTGGACGTTAAACTCAACTTAACAGCATCAACAACAGTGAGTGTCTTTACCCACGTTCATAATAATCAGTCTAAATTTTTTCTTTTTCTTTTTCTATTTGTCTTATATGTTGGTCTTAAGATAGATCTTGGTTTGTGGGTTCATATTTTAATATTAACATTTGTGTGTGTTTATTGAGAAATCCTCCATGACTAGATTCAACATTCCCATAAGATCAAACGTGCATGACATGTTTTTAGATCGTAGACAATCTTGGAGAATAAGTTGACTTAGTTGCTTAGCATTCAAAATCAGCACCATATAGGCTATATTGTGTACGGGTCCCGAGATTAAAGTCTGATTGACTTACGTGCTGCCACACAGAGACAGGGCGGGTATACCAGGACCCCTGTCTCAGCCGGTCACATTAAACTGACACCAATAAATCCTGTACTTTACCAACTGAGCCAGTTCGCTCCGCAATGGAACTTATTTCGTATTTTGAATTTCTTCCTTGTTGCTTTTTTTATCTTTCTTTTTTATTGCTTTTGTTTGTTTTTTATGGTTACCCTCTTTTTATTGTTGTTCTTCATTACATTTTTTTTCCTTTTGCAGCTTTTAATGTCGTAATGTGCCCCCACATTATTTCTAGAAACAGGCCTTTTTTTGTCCTCAACCTTTGAAACCTTATAAACAAAATCTCAAGGTTTGTTAACCGAAGCGAAACAGAGTGTTGCTTTTTTTCTCTTTCTCCTGCACAGCAAAATATTTTTATCATAGCAAATTTCGTAACACGTCTTCTCTTCAATTTTGATGTGAGCAATAGTTTTTCTCCTCAGTCTCTGATCGGCTGAGACAGGAGTCATGGTATCCCCGCCCTCTCTCGTGTGTGGCAGCACAAACAACTGTCAGACGTCCGTCTTGGGGCCCGTCCACAATATAGCCTATATAGTGCTGATGTTGGACATTAAGACCAATTCAACTCAACTCAACTCCTCAGTCTCCCACCTCCCACAGAAAAGTTTTTTTTGGCTGTAAGTACAATGCGGCAGCTTACATCTCGTCGTAAGAATATACTTATACGAATAAGAAGAATTACGACAAGTCGTAAACTATCGCGACGTTGTACTTACCACAGAATATGGAGTTTCGCAGAAGTACAAACAGCGTCCATTTTCTTTCCGGAAAAAATGCGCTTTTCTTGTGCAATATGGCGGCGAGTTTCGGGAAATTCCAGTAATGTGATTTGATGGAACAGAAAAAGCCTTGAAACTTTCTGATGCGCGTCGAAGTTTTTGGTATGGGTTAGGGAAAATATCAAACGTGAACGCGTTCTAAGCTTGTTGACATGGAAATAAAAATGTTTTTCTGTCTTGAACATGTACATTTTGCGGATGGCTTTTGTATTGTGTTTGCGAAACTTCATATCATGTGGTATTTACCGTCTCTTATGCGAAATTTAAAAGTTCTAGGAATGTACGTTCAATTTTCTTGACCAGTGTCTACAAGATCCAAAGCAGACAACTTTAGAACTAAAACCAACCAAACTTAGACAGATGCAAATAATCGCTAAATTAATACAACAATGCCCAAAGCATTAATGAATCTAAAAAAATTTCATAGATATTTTTCACTTCTTTTTTCTTAATTTTGGCGATTTTGGCTCAGGCGGTAGAGCGTTGATCTCATATTCAGGAAGAACCCCGTTTGAAACCAACGATTGGTCAGGAGTTTCTACATCCGATTTCATCCCCGACCGGTTGGGTCGGTGTCAGTATAGTGTGCCCGGCTGATACAGGAGTCCCTCCCCGTACTTTCTCTGTATGGCAGCACGTAAAATTGTTAGACGTCTGTCTATAATACAACATTATATAGTGCTGATGTTGGACGTTAAACCAACTCAAAAACATCAAGAACAGGTAGATAGTCTTTGAGCCTGTCTTGAATAAAGCAATATAGTGCTGGCGTTGGACGTTTAACAACCAACTATGCAACCCTGTCAAATCTTCAAAACTAAGTGTGTCATCAGCTAGATTGCAAAATGCAACATCTTGTTTCCTATGACCTTATTTCTTATGATCCCCTCCCTTTCTCTGTGTGTGTGTGTGTGTGTGTGTGTGTCCCTCTCCCTTTCTCTGTCCCATTCTCTTTGCCTCTGTCTCTCTTCGTATCTGAGTGTCTGTCACTGTCTCTCTGCCTCCCTTACTGCCTTTAATTCTCTCACTTTCTCTCCATTTCTCTCGCTCTATCTCTCTCTTCACTCTCTCTCTGTCTCTCTCTCTGTCTCTCTCTGTCTCTCTCTCTCTTTCTCTCTCTCTCTTTTTCTATCTATTTATCCAACTAAACAGTACCCAATATAAATGCGTCTTTCCTTTCCCTCAGATCAACATATAATTCCACACCTACATCTGTAGACCTAGTATCATAAGTACAAAGTTACGGTGTCTTACAACCGTGTCTTTTAAATCTCATAGTATGTGTATAATTCAGGCGTGTAATCGGTTCCGTTTCCGGTTTTTCCGGATCTCTGGGTTTTTTCCAAGGATCGGAAAATTCCGACGTTCCATAGCTGTTAAGCAAATTTGCCCGGAAAAGATGTAATAGAAACCCAATGTTTTATAAGGAATAAGCTAAGGTCAATTGCCCAGTTGAATTCCTAGTTTCTACCTCTTCTTAATCATCTTTCTTCTCCTTTCCTTTTTTTCTCCCTCTTTCAGCTTTCTTTTTCTTTCCTTTTTTCATCCTATGTTAGCTTTCAAATGTCTTGTTTTCTTTCTCTCTCTCTCTCTCTGTCTCTCTCTCTCTCTCTCTCTCTCTCTCTCTCTCTCTCTCTCTCTCTCCCTCCCCCTCTCTCTATGAATCTCTCTCTCTGGAATCTCAAAACTCTGGTTATCTTAACTACTTGCCTTTTTAATATTTAATGGGCCATAAAGTCACCCCTATGATATGAAAAGTTTCAACTAGCATTTAGTAATTCATCTTATTTTATATATCCCTTAAGTATATAGTTACTTGAGTTGGTCGATTGGTCGTGCTAGTAAAATGTTCTGGATTTATTTACAAACCCTGGTTCCACGCCTGATAATTATTTGAACATAGTTACCGGAGAAAGAGAGAAAGGAAAAGAGTTAGTTGGAGAAAAAAGATGGAGAGAGATAGAGAGAAAGAGAAATAGAGAGGGACAGATAGATTTATAAACAGATAGAGATATAGGTAGAGAGACATAGAGAGAGAAGATAGGACAGGACATAGATAGAGAGAGATGATCGAATGGGATGTGGGAGAGAAATGGAGAGATAGATGAGAGAGAGAGCGAGGTAACCGAAAAGAATATGGGATAGATAGGGGAGAAAGTGAGCGTTAGAGAGTTAGAGAGAGGTAGAAAGACAGACAGAGATAGGAAGCGGGAGATAGAGATGAAGAGATAAAGAGAGAGAGAGAGAGAGAGAGATGAAGAGATAAAGAGAGAGAGATAGCTATGCAGATAAAGAGACGCAGAGATAAAGAAAGAGAGATAGATTGAAAAAGACAGAGATGGAGAGATAAAGACAGACAGAGAGAGAGAGAGATAGAGAGAGAGAGACAACGTTCTACTTACGAAACTTAGTATCAAGTTACGATGTGGCAAATCTACCTAAAAAAACATCAACCAATTCGTTCTCTCTGTACATTGCCCTATCTCAAAGCTAAAATATACTAATCCCTAAATATTTCCTAAGTTTAATTCATTAGAAATGAAATAGCATATTATAAAACTGAGGTGGAAAATTCGTTTCACTCTTTGAGTAAAACGAGAACTATAAATTTTAGCCATGCTACGTGGGTTCTTTAAAAAACGTGATTTGTACGCGTTTCTTTTTTGTTTTGTTTTTTAATGAAAGTGTCTACTCTAATGGATGATTCTGTTGCAGGTCTACGTCTAGTAGCTTTTGTTGTTGTTGTTGTTGTTGTTGTTGCTGTTGTTGTTGTTGTTGTTGCTGTTGTTGTTGTTGTTGTTTTTCAAACTCTTTGATAGTAGGCTACAATTATTGTTGTTAGCTTTGTTGTTATTGTTGTTTTTGTTGTTGATGTTTTTGTTATTATTTTATTGAGATTGGTGGTGTATCGGTGTTTTACTTGTTTTGTTTTTCATGTTACGAAAGGATGTATTCATTTTCAATTCATTATTCTTTTGTTTCATAAAAGATGGAAGGAAGAAATACTATGGTTGTATTTAAGTTAAAAATTTACGTTTTTTATTTGTTTCTTTGTTTGTTTGTTTGTGTATTATTTTCTGTGTGAGTATGTGTATCTCTCTATCTCTCTCTCTCTCTCTCTCTCTCTCTCTCTCTCTCTCTCTCTCTCTCTCTCTCTCTCTCTCACTAAGTTCTCCTGACAGAACTCTACCAAACGGATGCAGGAAAAAATATCGATTTTGCAAGTGACGAATCGTGTACATTGATTATTTTTGTTTAACGAACTACCCAATGCCACGATGATTAATGTGTATACATTATTTTTGTTTGCGAAAAACATACAGGATCATGTTCGCAATGGATCGGGTTCAAAGTGCTATTCTGTCATCATTCATGTTCTGTGTTCCCATTTTAGGAAACTACTATCAATATGAACTGACTCTTTTTGTTTCAATCATAAAATACCGTTCAAAATTGATTACTATGTCTTGCTTAATGAGAAACCGAAATAACTTAGTCTTTTTATTTATCAATTTTTTTATATTAAAGATTATAATATACCCCTTAATGAATTGCCAATACAACAAAATTTTATAGAAACTTAAAAAAATACAAAGAGCAAAACATTTTATTTCAGTTCTTAAACTTAAGCTACTACTAAAAAAAGTACAAGAAAGAATAAATATGTAGATACCAATAAGATACGTTTTGAAAAAGCATTCCTTCAGGTCTGAATGCAGTAGATTTAAACCGCATACCTTCAGTAGCCCTGGCGATACAGCTATCATAAATTTTGGCCCCTTTAAGGTGTATAACAGTCAATATTATTATCATTGTAATAGTAGTTGCACTATTTCACACTATTTGGTAGTAGCTATAATGTGATCCGCTGAGACAGGTCTTCTACGCACTCTCTCTGTATAGCAGCACGTACATACAAAAGGCAGACGGGCCCCAAGACTGACGTCTGACAATTTGTATTTGCTGCCATATACGAGACAGGGCGGGGATACCATGACTCACTCCTTTCTCAGCCAGTCACATTAAATTAACACCGACCCAACCAGTAGGAAGCTAAATCGCCAGGGCTCGAACCACGGACCTTTTGCGTTGAAAGTCGGTGTTCTACCCCAAGTACACCGCCCCCCCCCCCCTTTTCTTCTCGGCAACCAAGCCTTAATAGTTGTTGGACTACTTAATCTGTATCATACATTAAGTCTATTAGTCTGATTCCCTTCAAGGTATGGGACGTTTAGTACCAGTCCTGCGTATTTCTCCTGGATGCCAAATTCTTCATATATTATCTAGTACCAGATAACCCCCTTGGGAATTGGTATGGCCTGCCAATGAGGAAAAATACACTGTACTTTGTATTAATTGAACCTTTCCATTTCTCCATAGATGCCAAGCTCTTCATATACATTTGGGGGGGGGGGGGTGATTTCGCTCCCTACTGGTTGGGTCGGTGTAGTGACAAGCTGTGATAGGAGTCATGGTATCCCCGCCTTGTCTAGTGTGTGGCAGCACATAACATTGTCAAACATCAGTCTTGGGTCTCGTCCACAATATAGTCTATATAGTGCTGATATTGGACTTTAAACCAACTCAACATCAACATCAAGATCTTCATATGCATGCATCTATTTTAGTAGAATTATGGAATGCCAACAATACTTCTAAATATAAAAGGAAAAGACGGACCCCAAGACTAACGTTTGACAAGTTTATGTGCTGCCACATTGTGGTTGGTCACAAGAATATACTGAAAATAAGACAACCTGTTTGATTGTTATTGCATGTTTTGAGTCCAACGTCAGCACCATGTAGTTATATTTTGCACGGGTCCCAAAACAAATATCTGAAATTTTACGTAACCGAGACAACCAGTTTCCATCAGATGGCGAACACATCACACGTAACACGGTGACTGAGGAGATTTGAACCTACACCTCCTGCACCATAGGCAAACGCTCTAACACGAGCACCCATCTTAACCTCAATCCGTCTTCTCTTGGAATTTATGACCAGTTCTAAGTATCAATTCTGACATTCTTCCCTGAATACTTGAATCTCCGTGAATCTAGATCTAGTAACGACCAGCCAACTCCCTAGAGACTTGTATACTACAGAATGCAGAATATTAAACACAACCATGCCAACCCAAAACCTATCATAGAAATATACGAATATTACAGAGAAAATCTCCATAAAAATGCGATACAAATATACATTTTTGGTTGAGTGTTTGACGCTTTGTAACTTATAACCACAGCCTGCCAACCCAAAAGCTATAAATATTACCCAGAAAAATCCAATGGAAATGCGATACAAATATATATTTTTTGGCTGAAGGTTGGGCGCTTTGTAACTCATAACCGCAGCCCTGCCAACCCAGTATCTATCATAGAAATATACGAATCTTACACAGAAAATCTCTATACAAATGCGATACAAATACACATTTTTTGGCTGAGGGTTGGGCGCTTTGTAACTCATAACCACAGCCCTGCCAACCCAAAACCTATCATAGAAATATACAAATATTACACAGAAAATCTCCATAGAAATGCGATACAAATACACATTTTTGGTTGAGGGTTGGGCGCTTTGTAACTCATCACTGCTGGCCATTATAGGGAATTCTTGTTTAATTGAAATGTACAGTCCAGGTCTACGATTCCGGTTTGTATTGATGATGATGGATGATGACGCTGGCATGGCATGGTTCAGAATTCCTGGAAGTTAGCACAATATAATGGGCACTGGTTTCTGTCGCTGTTGAAGTACTTTATATCTCACACTCTATTTCTTGCTTTGTTTTTGTTTCTTTCTCTGTCTCTCTGTCTCTCTTCATCTTTCTTTCTCTCTTTCTCTCTCTCTATATATCTCTCTCTCTCTTTCTCTCTCTCTCGGTTTGATTCTGTCTCTTTCTCTGGCTTTTTCTCCCTGTCTCTCTATCTTTCTCTCTCTCTCTCTCTCTCTCTCTCTCTCTCTCTCTCTCTCTCTCTTCCTCACTCTCCCTATCTCTCTACATATCACTTTCGTTATATCTCTTTCTTTGCCAGTATCTCTGTATGAAAATGATTTTCTTTTGGTAGAATTACCATTATGTTCATTTTTTCCTGTTGTTTTTTGGCAGGATGTTTCTGGGATGTTCTGTGTTTGTTTCAAATAAGTGTTACGTAAAGCTCCATACGACCAGGGGAGAAATAGGAAATTATGTAACTAGAGCTCAAAATAATTATTGAAGGAACTGTTTCTGCACTAAATGCTTAAGTCTCCATAGATCTAGTCCGCAAATGGGCAGAGAATTAATGGGGAGATCTGTGTACGGGAGAGAGGGAGATAGGGAGAGAGAGAGAGAGAGAGAGAGAGAGAGAGAGAGAAGTGAAAGAGAGAGAGAGAGAGAGAGATAGTAAGAGAGAGAGAGAGAAGTGAAAGAGAGAGATAGAAAGAGAGAGAGAGAGAGAGAAGTGAAAGAGACACATAGAAAGAGAGAGAGAGAGAAGTGAAAAAGAGAGGTAGAAAGAGAATAGTTGTAGTAGTTGAGTTGGTTTAACGTCCAACTATAGCACTATATAGGCTATATCGTGGAAAGCCCCCAAGACTGACGCCTGACAATTTTATGTGCTGCCACATACCATGACTCCAGTCTCATCCGACCACATAGAGAAAGAGTAGAACAGAGACAGAGTTAGAGAAAGGCAGAGAGATAGAAAAAGAGGGGAATAGGGAGATGGGGAGAGGCAGAGAGGAAAATAAAAAAAAAGGTAGGAGAGAGAAATTGAAAGAGACTGGTGAGATGGGACAGAGAGTGGGAGGGAGAAAGAACGAAGGGAGGAAGAGATGAAATTGGGAGGGATGGGTGAGAGAGGGAGAAAGAACAAAATAGAGAGAGAGAGACAGAGAGAGAGAGAGAGAGAGAAAGAAAGAGCCAGACAGCATTCGGTGGGTAGATTGAATATAAGGGTGGGTTAACACTATGAAAAGGTACTCATTATAACAATCAGTGTGTTTACTTTGGCAGATACCAGTGTCAAAGAATGGAATGTCAAGGTGGAATAGTGCTACACTAATGAGAGACAATGCTTCCAGTTTAGAGAGAAAAGGGGTTGCATTGTGGGGGATATTAGAGAACGTTGGGCTGCCAAACTTGTTGATTAACGGATAAGACAAATAGAGAAAGAAAAAGTAAAAAATTAGACCGATTATTATGAACGTGGATAAAGAAACTCACTGTTGTTGTTGTAGTTGAGTTGGTTTAACGTCCAACATCAGCACTATATCTGTATATGCTATATCGTGGATGAGCCCTAAGAATGGGAGGACAGGCCAAAAGGTTGTTTTTAAGACATCTGACAATTTTATGTGCTGCCACACACGAGACAGGGCGGGGATACCATGACTCCTGTCTCAGCGGGTCACATTATACTGACACCGACCCAACCAGTAGGGAACGCAACAGCCAGGATTCGAACTCGGAACCTTTTGCGTCGGAAGCCGATGTTCTACCCCAGGGCCACCGCGCCCGTCAGGGCTCCCAAATGATAGCTACCCGGTTCGATTCTAATGCTGGTTGTTTTGTTTTGTTTTGGAGGAGGGGGGTGCCCACTACAAGTTGGTGTCAATATAACGTGACCGACTGAGACAGGAGTCAGGGTATCCCCGCCCTGCCTCGTTTGTGGTGTCACATAAAATTGTCAGACGGATCTCTCCCCCCTCGAAGCCTTTGAAATTATTATCCTTTTGTTTATGAAAGACAAGAGGGAGGGAATCGTTGTCATGGAAACATAAAATCTGCGCAAGATTAAAGATGGAGTTATGAGACGTGAAAATAAGTCACCCGATTCAAATTTAAAAAATTTAAAAGATTATTATTAAACAGAACACAATAAGGGATTAAGGGGGGGGGTGGTGGCTGAGAACGGGAGAGAAAAAGAGAGAGAGAGATAAAGATAGAGAGAGTGAGAGAGAGAGGGAGAGAGAGAGAGTATCTCTCTCTCTCTTTTTCTCTCCCGTTCTCAGCCACCACCCCCCCCCTTAATCCCTTATTGTGTTCTGTTTAATAATAATCTTTTAAATTTTTTAAATTTGAATCGGGTGACTTATTTTCACGTCTCATAACTCCATCTTTAATCTTGCGCAGATTTTATGTTTCCATGACAACGATTCCCTCCCTCTTGTCTTTCATAAACAAAAGGATAATAATTTCAAAGGCTTCGAGGATCCTGGGTATTTTTCTACGTGATATTCGCGTCTTTGGAACAAAATGTCCTTTATCCAAATAATGCAACAATCATAAAGCCATGATATTTTAATTTCAGGGCATTTTATTAACACATTGTTTTTGTTTTTGTTTTGAAGGGGTTTTATATTTTTGTAAAGAATTTCCAACGCAAACTGCGAAACTGCTCACGAAATGCTTTAGGTTTGAAAGAGGGTGAGAGAGAGAGAGAGGGGCAGGCAGGCAGACAGGCAGAAAGACATACAGACAGACAATCAGACAGACAGACATTTTGTGACCAATCGAAGGAATCGAACCACGGAACTCCCAATCTGGAGACCAACGCTCTACCACTTAAGCCAGTTCACCCCTTGAGTGATAAGTGAGTGAGTGAGATTTCATCATCAATCAGCCTGGAAGCTGAACCGCGGAACCCCTGATCCGGAGACAAACGCGCAACCACTTGAGAGAGTGAGAGAGTCAGATTTCATCATCTTTCAACTTGGAAGCTGAACTGTAGAACTCTTGTTCTGGAGACCAACGCTCTACCACTTAAGCAAGTTCACCCCTTGATAAGTGAGTGAGAGAGAGAGAGAGAGAGAGAGAGAGAGAGAGAAGTGAAAGAGAGAGATAGAAAGAGAATAGTTGTAGTAGTTGAGTTGGTTTAATGTCCAACTTCAACACTGTAGGCTATATTGTGGACGGCTCCCAAGACTGACTCCTGACAATTTTATGTGCTGCCACACACCATGACTCCTGTCACGGGAGAGAGAGATAGGGAGTGAAAGAGGGAATAAAGAAGGAAGGAAGAGAGAAATTGGGAGAGACTTGGGAGAGAGAGGGTAAGGGAGAGGGAGAAAGAACAAAATAGAGAGAGAGAGACAGAGAGAGATAGGTGGGTAGATTGAATATAAGGGTGGGTTAACACTATGAAAAGGTACTCATTATAACAATCAGTGTGTTTACTTTGGCAGATACCAGTGTCAAAGAATGGAATGTCAAGGTGGAATAGTGCTACACTAATGAGAGACAATGCTTCCAGTTTAGAGAGAAAAGGGGTTGCATTGTGGGGGATTGTAGAGAATGGTGGGCTTCCAAACAATAGGTACCCGGTTCGATGCCAATTCTGGGTATTATTAACATTATTAATATTATTATTATTATTATTATTATTATTATTATTATTATTATTATTATTATTATTATTATTATTATTA
>RQTK01001044.1:118863-120022 GCA_003991915.1 Elysia chlorotica | reverse complement strand
GTAGTAGTAGTAGTAGTAGTAGTAGTAGAAGCAGCAGTAGTAGTAGTAGTAGTAGTAGTAGTAGTAGTAGTAGTAGTAGTAGTAGTAGTAGTAGTAGTAGTAGTAGTAGTACTAGTAGTAGTAGTAGTAGTAGTAGTAGTAGTAGTAGCAGCAGAAGGTCAAGAAGGGAGACGAACAGCAGCAGCAGCAGCAACAGCAGCACTAGTAGTAGTGGAAGTTGTAGTACACCCACAAGTAAACGGAGCTACAATGTACAGAGACAAAACAAGAAACCCTTGGAAATTTACATCATTCTTTAAATTTCTTCTCTCTCCAATTCACCATTACCACATTAATTCACGTCGAAGGCATTTATAACACATCTATAACACACTTCACGTATCAAAGCCATTATATCATCGTAGCTTCCAACGGACATTGGAATAAGAAAGGAAGGGTAATTGATTCAAAAGTCACTACATTCGAGAAGTGAATAAAACGCAAGGGGAGGGAAGTACCTTGCGGGCAGACAACTCTAATCGTCAAAGAGGGGAAGCCTCCCAAGGGAGGGACATTAGAACGCGGCACCAGCCCCCCCCCCCCTCTCAAATCTCCTTTCTCCCGACGTATACCCAAGGGCTATCATTTCACGCCAGTTATAGCGCTCGCCTAATGTAGTCATTCTCTCTCTATCTCTCTTTCTCTGTCTCTGTTTCTCTCTATCTCTCTCTCTCTTTGTCTCTCTCTGTCTCTCTCTCTCTCTCTCTGTGTCTATCTCTGTCTCTTGTCATAGAACAGTCTTGGAGCCCGTCCACAATATAGTCTACTCTCTCTGTCTCACTCTCTCTCTCTTTCTATCTATCTTTCGCTCTCTCTCTCTCTCTCTCTCTCTCTCTCTCTCTGTGTGTATCTCCGTGTGCAATCTGTCTTTTTCGGTCTCTTTCTTTTTCTTTCTTTCATTCTGTATGTCTCTGCTTCTTATTGTCTCCCTTTTCTGTCTTTTCACTGGGGTTTTCTGTTCTGATCCTTCTAATCTCTCTGTCTCTCTGTCTTTCTCTCTCTTTCATTTTTTATAGACCTCTCTTAGCTCATATCTCTGTCTCTCTCTCTCTGTTTCTCTCTCTGTCTCTATGTCTCTTTTTATTTCTCTCTCTGTGTATCTCTCTCTCTCTCTTTCTCT
>RQTK01001044.1:98863-113863 GCA_003991915.1 Elysia chlorotica | reverse complement strand
AGAAGAGAGTCACAATTCTTAAAAAAAAAAAAAAAAAAAGGCTATGAATATAGGCGTATTCAAATTAGTTGAAATTCCGGTCATGCGCATAACCACCTGCCATACATTGCCCCACAGATGTCTATTAATAGACATCTGCGATTGACCCAGATAACTGGTCAAGCCAGACTCTGGACTCCAGTATTCACGTGAAGGGCGATCAGGCGCTGACTTTGACCTTGACCTTTGATCCTGGCGTTAATTAGTTCGACTGTCGCCGTATAGGATCCCCCAGGGGAACCTAGGAGACGTTAAACCCAGAGAGATAGAGAGAATTCTCTCTCTCTCTCTCTCTCTCTCTCTCTCTCTCTCTCTCTCTCTCTCTCTCTCTCTCTCTCTCTCTCTAGAGAGAACATTAATTAGTTCGGCTGGCAAGTGTCAATCAAACTGAGTTCGCGAGGGTAGATATACCAGAATCCACCGCTTTCCCAGCTGTCAGTGGCTGTCTGTTGCTGGTCTATGGTCTAGCTAGAGGCGCGACTTCACTTATAGGGATGTTTCATAGCTTAAGCTAAATCTATTTTTAGATAAGCTAGATTCACCCGCCAGAGCCGTCGAACTCATAGGAACCAAGGCGTCCAAAAATAGAAGGCAAAGTCACCGAAATATAAAAAAAAGTGAAGAGATTTTTGCCATCTATGCTTTAATTCTTGCTTCAAGTTTTTGTATATATTATATACAAAAACTTGAAGCAAGAATTAAAGTGAGCCATAATTATTTATATAATATTATTATATCGCATTGCGCTGCGCAACTATTATTTAGCAACAATTATTATAGGTATCAAAAAACCGGTTATTTATGAATTTCCAAAATAACTCAAAATAGTGCGCAATTACATAGGACAGTTTACAATTTTGCAGTGTAGGCTGATCGTGTGGGCTGAAAAATACTCTCTAAGTATCACTCTGTCCTATCTATGCTTAAAACTAAAGGAAATAAAATCACTTTTACCCTTGGTGTACCAAAATCTTTTCAATTCGGTGACTTGGCCTTCTATTTTTGGACGCCTTGGTAGGAAACCCACCACTTCGACCACACTGTGATTACTTCCTGTGGCTTTGTAATGAGATATCACTCCGCCAGCTGTTGAGTTGGGTTGAGTTGATTTAACGTCCAACATCAGCACTATATAGGCTATATTGTGGACGGGCCCCAAGACTGACGTCTGACAATTTTATGTGCTGCCACACACGAGACAGGGCGGGGATACCATGACTCCTGTCTCAGCCGGTCACATTAAACTGACACGGACGCAATCAGTAGGGAGTGCAGTCGCCAGGGCTCGAACCCGGACCTTTTGCGTCGGAAACGGATGTTCTACCCCAGGGCCAGTCTTTGTCTTTCTATCTAGCTACCCATATCTGCTCTCAATCTCTATCATCATTGTCTTTCTTTTTATCTTTTCCTCTATCTTGCGCTTACGCACTCGTTCTCCCCTCTTCTCTCTGTCTCTCTCCCCCTCTCTCTCTCTCCCTGTCTCTTCCTCTCTATCTCTCCTCTCTCTCCCTCTCCCTCCCTCCTTCTCTCCCCCTCTCTCTCCCTCTCTCTCATACAATTTCTTATCCTCTCTCTACCACTCAAACGTTCTCTCCCTCTCCCCTCCCTTCCTCCCGAGGTTTCTGCCTCATCTTTAACTAGAACCAATGAGACGAATGCCACTCTCAGATACAAAATTCGTGCCTCGATTATGATTCCCTCCCTTGATTCCAGCCCTTGATTATGGCCCGCAGATTTATTCCTGAGAGTTATTTCCCTTTTTTCATTTCATTAATATTCGTGCTCATTGATATTTCATTGTTTTTCTCCTTTGCTTTCATTTGAATGCTTTTCGTGGCTGAATATGGTTATAGCGTTTTCTTTGATTATTTATCAAAATGCCTCGCTAGCCACATCGGTTTCTAGTACATAATTTCTCAATATTCTGGGGCGTGGTAGCCCTTGGACAAGTCATCGGCTTTCGATGCAGAAGGTTCGCGGTTCGAGCCCCAATCTGTCGGTTTTGTCCACTACAGGTTAAGCGGGGATTAGTTTAAAGTGACCGGCTGAGACAAGAGTCATGGTATCCCCGCCCTGTCTTGTGGGTGACGGCGCATAAAATTGTCGGACGCCATTCTTCGGGTCCATCCAGAATATAGTCTTTATAGTTCTGGCGTTCGGCGTTAAACAACTAACAAAGTTTCACTCTTCTTCGGTTTGTTGTGAGCTCTTTTATGTTGAGTATTTTATACCACACAGTTTAACGTGACCGGCTGAGACAGGAGTCATGGTATCCCCGCGCTGTCTTGTGGGTGACAGCGCATAAAATTGTGAGACGTCAGTCTTGAGACCCATCCACAATATAGCCTTTATAGTTCTGACCTCGGACCTTAAGCAGCCAACTAAACTCAACTAATCTTCGGTTTGTTGTGAGCCGTTTTATGTTGAGTATTTACCATACAGTTTAATAACCCGGCTAAGACATTAGTCATGGTATCCCCGAGCTATCTTGTCTGTGGCAGCACATAAAACTGTGAGACGTCCGTCTTGGGGTCCGTCCACAATATAGTCTTTATAGTTCTGGCGTTGGGCGTTAAACAACCAACAAAACTCAACTAATTTTCGGTTTGTTGTTAGCATTATTTTATGTTGAATATTTTATACCATAAGGTCACACTGTGATTATTTCCCTTTGGTCTATAAGGGGCGAGAACTCTACGCCAACATTTCCCGGAATCTCATCGAGAAATAGACCTCATCCTGACCCTTCCTTGATCAGGGTATAAATTAGCATCGCAGTGTGCTCTCTATCTCTTTGTCTCTCTGTCTCTCTCTCTCTCTCTCTCTCTCTCTCTCTCTCTCTCTCTCTATCTCTCTCTGTGTCTTTCACGGTCTCTGTCTAGCTCTCTATCTTTCTATCTTTCTCTCTGCGTGTCTCTCTTTCTTCTATTTTCTCTTTTCTCCTCTTCATCCCACTCTATTTCCTCTCTCTCTCTCTCTCTCTCTCTCTCTCTCTCTCTCTCTCTCTCTATATGGTTATAGCGTTTTCTTTGATTATTTATCACAATTTCTCGCTAGCCATATCGGTTTCCAGTACATAATCTCTCGATATTCTTGGGGCGCGGTAGCCCCAAGAATAGTCATTGGCTTCCTATGCAGAAGGTCCGCGGTTCGAGCCCCAATCTGTTGATTTTGTCCTATACCGGTTGTATCGGTGTCAGTTTAATGTCAGACTGGCTGAGACAGGAGTCTCGTTTGTGGCAGCACATAAAACTGTCAGACATCAGTTTTGGGGTCCGTCCACAATATAGCCTTTTTAATTCCGACGTTGGATGTTAAACAATCAAGTAAACTTGGGGTCCGTCCACAATATAGTCATTATAGTTCTGGCGTTTGGCGTTAAACAAGTAACAAAGCTCCACCAATCTTAGGTTTGTTGTGAGATCTTTTATGTTGGGTATTTTATACCATAAGGTCACACTGTAATTATATTATTTCCCGTTGGTTTATAAGGGGCGAGATTTTTGCGCCAACTGTTCCCGGAATCTCATCGAGAAATAGACCTCATCTTGACCCTTGCTTGATCAGGGTATAAATTAGCATCGCAGTGTGCTCGCTATCTGTTTGTCTCTCTCTGTCTCTCTCTCTCTCTCTCTGTGTCTATCTCTGTCTCTTGTCATAGAACAGTCTTGGAGCCCGTCCACAATATAGTCTATATAATGCTGATGCTGGGCGTTAAACCAACTCAATTCAACTCTCTCTCTCACACACACACTCTCTCCCTCTCTCTGTCTATATATCTTTCTATCTATCTTTCTCTCTGTGTGTCTCTCTGTCTGACTGTGTCTAATTCTCTTTTCTCATTTCCACCCCACTCTATCTCCTCTCTCTCTCTCTCTCTCTCTCTCTCTCTCTCTCTCTCTCTCTCTCTCTCTCTCTCTCTCTCTCTCTCTCTCTCTCTCGCTTCCTTTCTCGTTTTCTCTCTTCTTTATGTCTTTCTCTCTTCAACACTCTATAATTCTACCTACCTAAGAATTATTTCCTTTTATATTTCCCGATATTATTAATCTTAAACATTTCTCTTTCTTTTGTTGTGAGTAAGTTGTTTTTGTTTAGTGTTTTTCTGTGATCAAAACTCAAGCCTAAATAGCCACCAAACCATATCGCTTTCAGTCCATATCATTTCTTCATCGGTAGACACTCTATTTGTCTATCTATCTTAGATATTTTTTTCCAGATATTCGTAATTTGATCTTTTATAAGTCAACTATTTCCTCCTTCGACGTTGTGATAATAATTATGTTGTTTTTTTGTTTTTTATTTGTTTTTGTATTTAACTTTGATTCATTTCCAGGCCTAGATAGTTCGATAGCCACCATATCTCTTTTATCCATTTCATTTCTCCATAAGTAGCAATTACTTTTCCCTACGAAGGACATCAAAGATCACAAAATGATCATATTCTTTTTACTTCGATTAATTATTGGGAGACCTTCCTAGCAATTTAGCTTCCCACTCCCTCGACATTTAACCCCCGTAATAATTGTGTTCGTTTCTCTGTCTTTTCCTTTTGTCGAGTGTTTTTGTTTTGTTTTTTGTTTGGTATTTAATACCAGGATGTTACACTGTAATTATTTCCCGTGGGTCTATACAGGGGGAGACCACTGCGCCATCGGTTCCAGGAATCTCATGGAGTCATTGACCTCCCCTTGACACTTGCTTTTTCAGGGTATCATATAGCATTGTCTTTGTCTCTCTCTGTCTCTCTTTCTCTCTCTCTCTCTCTCTCTCTCTCTCTCTGTCTCTTTGTCTGTCTCTCTCTGTCTCTTTCTCTCTCCTTGTCTTTCTTCCTATGTCTCTCTATTTTTCTCTCTATTTATCTATCGATCAATCTATTTAGCTGTCTATATATCTATCCATCTCTATCTATTAATCTATCTATCTTTCTCTTTGTGTTTCTCTCTCTCTCTCTCTCTCTCTCTCTCTATCTCTCTCTCTTTCTAGTTCTCCCTCTTTATTGTGTTTTCTCTTCTTTCTCTGTTCTCTCTTGTTCTCGTTTTTCCATCTTTCTCTACCTCTGTCTCCTCTCTCTCTCTCTCTCTCTCTCTCTCTCTCTCTCTCTCTCTCTCTCTCTCTCTCTCTTTCTATATATATATATATATATCTTTCTATCTCCTCTCTTTACCACTCACTCTCTTTCTCTCACACCTCTCCGACTATTTTTCTTCTTATCTACCTTTCTAAAGTCATTTCCCCTATTTTCCCCGCGATATCCGTACTCCGAATTTTTATTAGTCAGTTTCTATTTCTTTTGTAGCGAATTGTTTTTGTTTCGTATCTTTACATTGATTACTCCTTTTAATCTTAAGACCTAGATAACCCCTATCTCTTTTAGATCAAGGACTTCAAAGCTGATATACTATCATATATTTTTACTTTGATTTATAATTGGTAGGTTTTTCTAGCCGTATCATTTCCCAGTTTTTGATATTCTAGTACCGTGATATTTTACTGTGTTATGTTGTGATGAGGAAAGCTTGATGGTAGTAATTTCCTTTACGTTTCCTTTTATCTCTCTATTTCCTTAATCGTCATTTGTTATACTGTTTTACATTACCAATTGTTATACTGTTTTACATCGCCAATTGTTATACTGTTTTACATCGCCAATTGTTATACTGTTTTACATCGCCAATTGTTATACTGTTTTACATCGTCAATTGTTATACTGTTTTACATCGTCAATTGTTATACTGTTTTACATTAATATATTTATTTCTGTGTATTATAACCAATTTTTATACTGTTTTACATCGCCATTTGCTATACTGTTTTACATTGTCAATTGTTATACTGTTTTACATCGCCAATGTTTATACTGTTTTACATCGCCAATTGTGATACTGTTTTACATCGCCAGTTGTTATACTGTTTTATATCGCTGTTAATGAGGACGATCGAGGTCGTAACAATGATCAATGTATTGTAAACTATAGGAAAACTAACATGAAATAATATATTATATCCTGACTTGAATTCGTTTCATCAGTAAAGATCTTAACTGTATCAGTTAGCCATAAAAACCGGTTTTTTTAAAGGAAACCAACTTTTTTGATCATAAGCTTATTAATAAAGCGAGGGTCCATAAAGGGGCGTATTATACGTTTCAAAAGCGAAAAAAAAATGTATACATTTTTGTTGTACTAGCCTACATGTTTTTGCCCAGGTCCCAATAATTACGACTAACTATATACTATCACTACTATACTACTACTACTACTACTACTACTACTACTACTACTACTACTACTACTACTACTACTACTACTACTACTACTACTACTACTACTACTACTACTACTACTACTACTACTACTACTACTACTACTACTACTACTACTACTACTACTACTACTACTACTACTACTACTACTGCTGCTACTACTATTTTAACTAATGATAGCACAGCAGCTACTTACAAAACTACTCAACAATCTTAACCCTTTAGAACACTTCCCAAGCGCCCTATACAATCGAATGGTGAACTCCTTTTCTCTGATCCTGACTCTTTGACGCTAGCAATCTTTCCCAACTTTTCCTCCCTCCTTGGAAAATAATTGCCTGTCAATCACTAAGAGATCGGGGAAACCCTGAATCTGTGTACTGTCTTCTTAGCGAGGACATCTTGGCCAAAATCGGCAGGATCGTATGCATGTGGGTATCTCGGCCCCTAGCATTCAAGGATGAGTTGCAAAAAGAGAATAGCGGTATTAGCCTCGCTCAAACAATCCTAACATACAGAATGAAGGGAAAGAAGAGGGAAGGGCAGATTTAGTAGGCGGTGTTTCGACGACATAAAAGAGTGGATAGGGAGTTAGCTAAATGAAAACCAAGATCGTTTGACATTGAAACCTATAGAACGTCAAAGACGAATCAGAACGGTACAATGACTATGACTATTTTCATTTTGTAGATGACAGTATGTTAGTTGTTAGTTTTTGTGTTGTTGTTTTTTGCGTTGCTGTTTTTTGTTGTTGTTGATTTGTTTTTCTTTGTACACAGTTGTTATTCAACTAATACACTTCCATAAATTGAAACTCGTTAAATAACAGTATCTCGTTTCTCTGTATCTCGCCAGGTATCCCAACACACATAAACCCGAGTTAACCCCCCCAAGACTTTGAGTCACTCACTCAATCACCATCACCATGAACGACTCGCACTCCGACAACTTCCTGTTCCGGCCCATGATGGAGTTCCACGACCACTTCATCCACTTCCACGGCTACGCCAGCGTGGTCATCTCCATCATCGGCATCCTCTTCAACATCCTCACCATCACCGTCCTGGTCGCCAAAGACATGCGGACCCCGACCAACCATCTCCTCACCTGCCTGGCCGTGTCGGACATCTTGACCATGCTGCCCTACATCCCGCTAGCCTGGCACTTCTACTGCCCTCCCGTGTACCCGCTGACTTCCCCGGAGAAGTTCAACTACCGCTGGAGCTACTTCATGGTGGTGGTCTCCCAGCTGACCGCCACCACGCATACCATCTCCATCTGGCTTGCCGTGACGCTCGCCGGCTTCCGGTACACGCAGATCCGGAGCTCTTGCCCGCCGGGACCCCTAGCGGACCAGCAGCGGATGAAGAAGGTTCGCGTCGCGGGCGTCTTGGTCTACGTGCTCTCCGTCCTGGTGCTCATCCCCGCCTACATGGCCAACGAGATCGTCGAGCAGCATCAGTTCAACCCGAAGACGGGCACCAACATCACCTACTTCGCGCTGAAGCACCCCCAGCTGGGGACCTCCAACGTGAAGAAGTCAGCCTTAGTCCAGGTCCTTATATACGCCATCTTGACCAAGATCTTGCCGTGCTTCCTCATCCTCCTGTTCCTCGGGTCTCTGGTCCACCACATGAGCGTCAGGATGACGCGGCGACGCCAGCGTCTCTCCGCTGCTAGGCAACAGGTCAACACGACCCGGATGCTCTTCGTGGTGCTGGTCCTGTTCCTTGTGGTGGAACTCCCCCACGGGCTGCTCCTCGTCATGTCGGCGTGCCTGGCCGGGTTCCAGGTCAACTTCTACTACTTCCTGGGCGAGCTCCTCGACTTCCTGGCGCTGCTCAACAACGCGGTAAACTTTTTCCTCTACTGCATCATGTCGCAGCAGTTCCGGGACAAGTTCTCCTCCATGTACATTCAGAGGTACCGGCGGAGCCCCGTCATCACGTCCACCTCGGAGCTGCTGACGCTGAGGGAGCAGCAGACCCCGCGCCCGCCCAACGCCACGATGACCACCAACATCCACGACGACGGCAACGGCGCCAACACTACCACCGCCAGCACCAACGGGAGCCCGCTCAAGGCGTGACTAAGATGTGGCTGCCACAGGAGGTCGCAGCCGGTGGTAACCTTAGTCTAGGTGGTAATTTTAGTCTAGGTGGTAACCTTAGTCTAGGTGGTAACCTTAGTCTAGGTGGTAACCTTAGTCTAGGTGGTAACCTTAGTCTAGGTGGTAACCTTAGTCTAGGTGGTAACCTTAGTCTAGGTGGTAACCTTAGTCTAGGTGGTAACCTTAGTCTAGGTGGTAACCTTAGTCTAGGTGGTAACCTTAGTCTAGGTGTAAGCCGATGTTCTACCCCTAGACCACCGCGCCTTCCGACATAAAAGAGTGGACAGGGACTCAGATAAATGAAAACCATAGACTGGCGAAAGATTGTTTGATGTGGAAATTTATGGCACGCCAACCACGACTCAAGACGGTACAATAGTAAATGACCACGACCATTTTCATTTTGTGGCAGACAGAATAAGGTTTTATAGGCGCAAACTTCTTGGTGTGCATTGCACTTTTAAAACTAACAGACAAAATCATCGAAGTTAAAAAAATAATAACTTGTAGTTAGTGTCAAAGAGAGGAGTATTATTGAAGAACTTTGCAGATGTCCTGCTATTTCGACGGAAAAAAAGAACAAATCATAGCGTGACTAATTGATATTGTATGTAATTACAACATGGTAGTAGTTTCAACTCGTCGTAAGCCTTCTTATTTCTTTAACTAAGACGAGTCGTAAGCTAACCCTAACGTAGTACTTACGAACGCTATATCTAATAGTCTGAAAACAGATCAGACTGGATATGCTAATCAATTTAACTATATAGGCTATATTGTGGACGGGCCCCAAGACTGACGTCTGACAATTTTACGTGCTGCCACATAGAGACAGTACGGGGATACCATGACTCCTGTCTCATTTGGTCACATTTAATTTAAACTGACATCGCCCAACCAGTAGGGGGCGAAATCGCTAAGACTCGAACCACAGACATCCTGCGTCGGAAGCCGATGTTTAGCCGCAAGGACCACGTCGACGTATAAGAGAGACTATAGATTTAGTGAAATGTTTCACAAAAAAAGCTTACAGTGCTATTGATATGGGTAGCTTGTGTGATGTATGCTCACTTTGTTTATTTGTTGAATTTATGTAGGTTGGCCAAACTCTAGTTTTTACTACGATTTAAAGAAGGAAGCAAGCAACTTAATTATACCAGCCCACATATGCAAAATCCCCCTCCCACCCCCACCCCCAATTAAACCTCCCACTATATCACATTCTTTGGTATGACTAAAGATGGCTGACGCATCGCAAAAGAGTTCCAATGGTCCATTTTTGCACAGCGAACTAGTGTGTCCAGTTACTTAATGTCCTTGGGCTAAATTCACACCCACTTCATTTCATCAGTGGGAAATCCCTATTGTGTCCGAGTGTGTCCGCTAGCCAAAGAACGCCGCACTTTCTTCGGGAAATCGACTTCTTAATAATTATGGTGGTTTTTCAAAGAAGTTTTGGTCAATGAATGGTGATAGCATTGCTTATCTGGGATAAACTTTGGGTTCCTTTTTTTCCTCTTTTTGCTGATGCTGTTATTATATGTGACGGTGTTTAATTCTTATTGCTATTTCTTTCTTTTTTTTAAAATTTCTTTTTCATGAATTTCGGTTTAGACTGTTTTATATATATTATATGATCTCCACTTCACTATATGATTTTTTCGAGGGTTTTTTTTCGGTTGGTTGTTGTTGCTGTTGTTGGGTTTTTTGCTTTTTATTTACTTTTTTTTGGAGGGGGCGTTGGTTTTGAGGGGGGGGGTGTTGTTGCTAGTGGGGGTTTTTTTTCGTTGCTTTTTTGTTTTTTTACGTTGTTGTTGATTTGTTTTTCTTTGTACACAGTTGATAATAATAATAATAATAATAATAATAATAATAATAATAATAATAATAATAATAATAATAATAATAATAATAATAATAATATTAATAATAATAATGATAATATATCACATTTAATAGCGCACTTCCATGAACAATCATGCTCAATGCGCTTGACAATTTCCATTATCACAATTACAAAAGAAAAATAACCATAATTTGTTTTTCTTTGTACACAGTTGTTATTCAACTAATACACTTCCATAAATTGAAACTCGTTAAATAACAGTATCTCGTTTCTCTGTATCTCGCCAGGTATCCCAACACACATAAACCCGAGTTAACCCCCCCAAGACTTTGAGTCACTCACTCAATCACCATCACCATGAACGACTCGCACTCCGACAACTTCCTGTTCCGTCCCATGATGGAGTTCCACGACCACTTCATCCACTTCCACGGCTACGCCAGCGTGGTCATCTCCATTATCGGCATCCTCTTCAACATCCTCACCATCACCGTCCTGGTCGCCAAAGACATGCGGACCCCGACCAACCATCTCCTCACCTGCCTGGCCGTGTCGGACATCTTGACCATGCTGCCCTACATCCCGCTAGCCTGGCACTTCTACTGCCCTCCCGTGTACCCGCTGACTTCCCCGGAGAAGTTCAACTACCGCTGGAGCTACTTCATGGTGGTGGTCTCCCAGCTGACCGCCACCACGCATACTATCTCCATCTGGCTTGCCGTGACGCTTGCCGGCTTCCGGTACACGCAGATCCGGAGTTCCTGCCCGCCGGGACCCCTGGCCGACCAGCAGCGGATGAAGAAGGTCCGCGTCGCGGGCGTCTTGGTCTACGTGCTCTCCGTCCTGGTGCTTATCCCCGCCTACATGGCCAACGAGATCGTCGAGCAGCATCAGTTCAACCCGAAAACGGGCACCAACATCACCTACTTCGCGCTGAAGCACCCCCAGCTGGGGACCTCCAACGTGAAGAAGTCTGCCTTAGTCCAGGTCCTTATATACGCCATCTTGACCAAGATCTTGCCGTGCTTCCTCATCCTCCTGTTCCTCGGGTCCCTAGTCCACCACATGAGCGTCAGGATGACCAGGCGACGCCAGCGTCTCTCCGCTGCTAGGCAACAGGTCAACACGACCCGGATGCTCTTCGTGGTGCTGGTCCTGTTCCTTGTGGTGGAACTCCCCCACGGGCTGCTCCTCGTCATGTCGGCGTGCCTGGCCGGGTTCCAGGTCAACTTCTACTACTTCCTGGGCGAGCTCCTCGACTTCCTGGCGCTCCTCAACAACGCGGTAAACTTTTTCCTCTACTGCATCATGTCGCAGCAGTTCTAATGTTGACACAATACAATATGACATTCGAAATACATAAGGAATCTTAGAAGGCTTGAGGCGAAATTTAAGATACCGCAACGTTCTTACGATTCGAAGTCTCGAAATATCTGTTGAAATGCATCTGGGACTTGCATTACAGATTATGGCCTTCCAAAATTTGCAAACAGTTGTTCGATTACACACCTTTTCTATTTTAATTCTAGAATGATCATGGCCTTTAAGGTTTAAGGCTAGCATCCAGATTTAATTGTATGTGCAGTCTTTAAATATTCATACAGATTAAACAGAGAACGGGCATATTGTGATAGAGTCTTAATAAGACATCCACAATGCCTGTTAAACAACATTTTAAGTTCTGTTGCTTGCTAAATTTTTCAGATACTAATTTTATTCTGAGTGCATGTATGCCTTTCACGTCCATACAGCTTATTGTTTGACAAAGTCTTTAAACAGCTGTAATGTTTGAATACTTCTAATTCAATACAATTTATGGTCTAAAAAGTTTCCAAACAGCTGTAAGATTCATTTTTATGCTTTCTAATAACATACAGTAATCATAAATTATATTACATCATACAATTTACTGCCTGACGAAGTTTACTCAACTGTAATGGTTGTATTCTTTCTAATTCCATACAGTTTATTGCCTAAAAAGTATCCAAACAAGATTAATATTTGTATGTTTTCTAAAACCATAAAAGTTACTGCCTGACGAAGTCTTTAAACAGTTGTAATTTTTGTATACTTTCTAATAACATACAGTTTTATTGCCTAAAACGTATGGGATAATTGAGATACACTTCAACTGTTATTTTCTTACGACCTAAGGACAAACTTTTAGATTGTATTACAAAAACATCACACTTATTAACAAATACAGAAGTTTCCAAATCTAAATCTTTCATTTCCTCGAAAGTATCAAAAAGTGAAATCAGCCGTTTTTCCCTTGTACCCTTCATATGTATGGATTATGGGCATGCCATACCCTAAAAAAGTCTTAGAACATCATCATTTTCTGTGTGTGTATATATATATACACCATGATACAGCAGAATGTGACCTGTCGAAGTTTTTTTAATACCCGCAATATCTGTATAGATTCTAAAAAAAAGCAACTATGGTCTTTTTATGTCTTTTTGAAATCTGCACTTTCTGTACATGAATGATGCCAGGTAGATCGTGGTGTATGTATGTTTAATAATAATAAAATTACTTGCCTGTCGTGACTCCTGAGTTTCGAGCTGCTGCTCTCCTCAGGCGACTAGTAAATAATTGAATATACTGTCGCCGTATAGGATTCCACAAGGGGACCTTGGAGACGTTAAACCTAGATGGAGATTGACAGAGAGAAATAGAGAGGGGGGGGGAGAGAGAGAGAGAGAGAGAGAGAGAGAGAGAGAGAGAGACAGAGAGAGAGAACCTGGCCTACATGGAAGTCAAGAAAATAAGAAACTACAGTCATCAACTCAATTCATCCATTCCATTATCTTGATATTGCCTTGCATTGAGAAAATTTTGTCATGAATTTGTGCTGATTTTGATTTGAAAGGGACATAAAATAAGCCTTGATAGGGCTTTAAATAAAATTGTAATGATTATAAGTAACCTTCTATATGAACGGTTACGATACAATAAATAATAATTTTATTTTTTGGATTACTTTAAACATTATATATACATATTGTTTTCTGAAGGCAATTTAAGATTGTTATACTTTGCTAAATAAAACTACACTTTCATTATGTACTTGAGATATCAAATGTCAACATGTATATTGTCTTAATTATTGGATTTTCTATTATTATTCATGTACATGTATATTGTATATACACGATATAACGTTTCAAATCAAGATTGGACTGTATTTTGTTGTGACTATTATTTAGTCATGATTTAGAAATATGTTGGGTTTGTAGAATATGTGACTGAAATGTAATTGAATCATTATGCTCTGAAACACAGATCGCTTAAAAGCTGTTGATTGTAAGATTTGCTTTGTGTCAGTTTATCAGTTAAATTAAAGATACGCTTATGTTGTTTGTTGATTTTCTATTTTTGATGATTTTGTTATTGTTTGCTTTTTACTGCGCTGGTTTAGAGGTTCTACTCAATGTACTGCTGCTGACTACCGCACACACAAAAATATACGGAGAAAGAGGGGTGGAATGATGGGGAGGGAGAGAAAGAGAGAGAGAGAGAGAGAGAGAGAGAGAGAGAGAGAGAGAGAGGGGAGAGAATAGATTGATGAAGAGAGATAAACATACAGAGTGCTGTTAAACGCACAAAATTTGAGCAGGAAGGGCTCTAGATTCAGGAGCAGAGAGTTAGAAACAGAGAGAGAGAGAGAGAGAGAGAGAGAGAGAGAGAGAGAGACATGAAGGCAGATGAAGAGGGAGGGAGAGAGATGCTTATGAAAAGACACAGAGTAGCGGTGAAGGTACAAAAGGGTGGAGAAACGAAACATGTGCAGACAGAGACAAAGAAAAAGGATGGAGAGACACACAGATAGAGAGATAGAGAGAGAGGGGGGAGAGGGAAAGAGGGGAGAGAGAGAGAGAGAGAGGAGTGCGGAGAGTGGAAGAAACTGAGCGCTGATAAAACGCACAAAGAAAAATAGGGAGTGGAAGAGATGGAGAGAGGGAGAGAGAGAGAGAGAGAGAGAGAGAGAGAAGAGTTTGTTTTGGTTGCTTTTCATCCAACGTCAGCACTATATAGGCTATATTGTGGACGGACCCCAAGACTGACGTCTGAAGATGTTACGTGCTGGCACACATAGACATATAGAGAGTGATAGAGATAGAGAAAGACACATGAAGAGAGCTGAAGATACAAATGCTGTTTAACGCACAAAAGGTACACACAGAGAAAGATGGAGTGAGGGAGAGATGGATAGAAAGAGAGAAGAGACAAAAAGAGAAAGAGTGCAAGAGATAACAGAAAGATGACGATACAAATGTCTGGTTAACGCACAAAAGTTGAACACAAAGAAAGATGGGGAACGTGAAAGAGATGGAGGAAGTGAGAGATAGGGAGGGATAGAGAGAGTGGGAAAGATAGAGAAGGAAAGAGAGAAAGATACTGTTTGAGGTAGAGAAAGAGAGAGAGTGAGAGGGAAAAACGCATTACGAGAGATGATACAATGCTGCTTAACGCACAAAGCAGAGAGAGAGAGAGAATGGGGGGTTGGGAGAGGGAGGGAGAAAAGGGTTGACAAAAAGAGAGAACGACTGAGTTAGAGGAATGGAGAGATAGGCGAGAGAAAGAGAGAGAGAGAAAGAGAGAGGGAAATACAGAGCGAGGGAGAGAGAAAAGGAGGGAGGGAGATAGATAGTTGATACGAAGAAACGGGTAGACAAAAAGAGAGAACGACTGAGATAGAGGAATGGAGAGATAGGCGAGAGAAAAAGAGAGAGAAAC
>RQTK01001044.1:70610-95441 GCA_003991915.1 Elysia chlorotica | reverse complement strand
AATAATAATAATAATAATAATAATAATAATAATAATAATAATAATAATAATAATAATAATAATAATAATAATAATGATAATGATAATAAAAACAACAACAACAACAACAACAACAACAACAACAACAACAACAACGACCAAATTTACATGACATATGAAGAAAGCAATTTTAATAAATGAAAAAAGATAACAAAAGAAATAAAGCGGAAGCTAAACAAAAGCCCTGCAAAATTATTAATAACGCTGCCTTCCATTTTGATCCGTGTACAACAATGGAGTAATCAGTCAAGGGAAATAACACCGCTGATAACTTTTGAACTATTTCGTCACGGGGAACAATCCACTGTAAATGAACAGAGCCGCTGTCATAGAAACACGCTCTCCGTAAGGGTGTGGTTCTCCAGTGGTCATTAGAAGGGTACGGGTTCGATCACCTTTCTGGCTTATGAGTTTCTTTCCTACTGGTTGTATCGGCATCTATGTAATATGACTGTCTCTAGCCGAAGTATTGTAATTCTTACCTGTCTCCATTTGTCAGTTCGCAAAATTGTCAGACGTTATTCTTGTCATCCGTCTGAGATTCACCTTATTTCTTTTTTACGTTGAACCTTGGAAAAGTAAAAAAGTAAACCAAAATAAACCGAAAATAGAGTAATCAGTTTACAGAGGAAAGCTTTGATATATGTTAGCTCCTACTCCTAGGCTTGCATCACTACGAGGAACATTGGACATTAAATAAATGGGGCTGCTGTAAAAAGAAAGTCGCGATAGCCCTGGGGTAGAACATCGGTTTCCGACGCAAAAGGTCCTGGTTCGAGCCCTGGCGTTTTCGCTCCCTACTGGTTGGGTCGGTGTCAGTTTAATGTGATCGGCTGAGACAAGAGTCATCGCATCCCCGCCCTGTCTCGTGTGTGGCAACAAATAAAACTGTCAGGCGTTAGTCTTGGGATCCTATCTATCTATCTATCTATCCATCCATCTATCTATCTATCTATCTATCTATCTATCTATCTATCAAACTATCTATCTCTTTCTTCCTTTCTCTCTCCCTCTCTCTCTCTGTCTGTCTCTCTCTCTCTCTCTCTCCCTATTTCCGGGTTCAACGTCTCCTAGATTGCCTGAGGAACCCCATACCACGAAAGGCAGCATTGACAGAAAATAAAAGTTCAAGAATGATGAAGACAAGACATGATAGATCATATCCTATTACTACGAGGCTGGTCATTTAATATGGAGGGTCCTAATTTTGGAGGTTTTAAAGTAAAAAGAGGGAATAGAGAGGAGACAGATAAGACAAATCTTCCCTTCTACGCTTGGGGGGATAATCAATTGATACTGCCGCTAATACCATTACTACCACCACTATTAACGTCATCATCATTATAATCGTTTCCACCACCACCACCGCTACCACCAACCTTGCCATCACCACCACCACAACCACCACCACTGCCAGCATCACCTCTACAACCACCGTCACCATTGTTCCTACCATCATCCCTACTAATGCTACTATAACCACACGTAAGTTATCTTCCCTTGCTTCACGTTTTGTCTACTACATTTTATTCTGTTTATCGTGTCTTTAAATATTTAGAAGGTAAAGTCTAGACCAATATAAAAAAATAAGTAAAATCTGCTGATAAATAACAATTATTAGATCTATAATTTAAAAAGAGAAAAAAGTTATAAAGAGACATTTTTTATGCAGCTAACAAAGCTAGTAGCTTTATTTAACGCACGATTGGTAATTCAGTAGTTTATCTTTTTTTTATATTAATAATATTAAATTTGAAATAATTTGGCTTGCTTGTGTAACTCAATTTGGATCATAATATTGCTCTTGTAAGATCAAATTTAGCTGGACAGAAAGAACCTATTTTGAATTATGAAAGTTTTGGTGCGCGTGATTCTGTAGAGGTCAAACCAAGATTTAAAAAAAATAGTGTTTTCTTACATACGTTATATTTTTTAAGACAATAGTTTAAAATATATATCATTGTCTGTAGTCGCACTATTTCTCTCTGTCTTTCCCTCTGTATCTTTCTATCTCTCTCTATTTCTGTCTCTTCCGCTTTCTCCCTCCATCTCTCTATCTTTCTCCCTCTTTCTATTTCAATCTACTTTTTCTCAGACTATTCTCTCTCTCCTCCCATCTCTGTCTTTCTCCCTCTTTCTATTTTACTGTCTATTTTCTCTCTCCTTCAATGTCTCTCTGTCTTTCTCCCTCTTTCTATTTATTTTCATTTTACTCGTCTCTTTCCTCTCTCTCCAACTCAACATTAATCTACCCTCTTCGAAGTGTAATTTGACAATGGACACTGTACAGTTATTTTGATAAGGGCATGATTCGCGCTAAACCCCTGGTATGTTTCTCATACTAACCAATTTTGGCTGTGGTAGTACAGGTACTAATGGAAGCTTGAATCCTGTAGTGTCAGCCCAACGGTGGGTATAAACTGCAGAAAAATAGAAACACACGGAGGAAGAGCGATAGAGGAAGATTGATAGAGAAAGAGAGAGAGAGAGAGAGAGAGAGAGAGAGAGAGAGACAGAGACAGAGAGAGACATAGAAAGAGAGAGAGAGAGAGAGAGAGAGAGAGAGAGAGAGAGAGAGGTTGTCAGCCCAAAGGCGGGGATAAACACAAGAAAAATAGAAAACACACGGAGGAAGACCGATAGAGGAAGAGTGATAGAGAAAGAGAGAGACAGAGAGACAGAGAGAGACAGAGAGAAAGAGAGAGACAGAGAGACAGAGCTAGAGAGAGAGAGACAGAGAGAGACAGAGAGAGAGAGAGAGAGATATTGTCAGGCGAGCGGTGGGTATAATCTCCGTATAAACATCAGAAGAAGAGAAACACGGAGGAAGAGCGATAGAGGGAGAGTGATAGAGGAAGAGCGATAGAGGAAGAGTGATAGAGGAAGAGCGATAGAGGAAGAGTGATAGAGGAAGAGTGATAGAGGAAGAGTGATAGAGGAAGAGTGATAGAGGAAGAGTGATAGAGGAAGAGTGATAGAGGAAGAGTGATAGAGGAAGAGTGATACTGATAGAGAAAGAGTGATAGAGGAAGAGCGATAGAGGAAGAGTGATAGAGGAAGAGCGATAGAGGAAGAGTGATAGAGGAAGAGTGATAGAGGAAGAGTGATAGAGAAAGAGTGACAGAGGAAGAGTGAGCTATGGCAAAATTTGCCAAACGTGAGGTGTAAGGCAATGTGGACAGATATGTTACGGTGACTTTGTGAACCCAAGGGGCCTCTTTTATTTCTTTAAAAATGTAAGTACCTGTAGCAACCAACGGAATCTTTACTAGAAAGAAGTAGAATGCTCAGTCTTCGTAAAAAATTAATGTTGACAAATAACTAGATTACATATGTTACTGTTTGGCAATAAAATTGAAACATTGCTAATTACATGTACATGTTTTGGAAACAATTTCAATCAATTTGGGTGCGACCCTACTTCCCAGAGAGAGGAAAAATACGAGTCCTAATCATAATGATCTAACCAAAGAACGAGGAGTTTACGAATATAGGACAGCTTAGAGTAAGAGAGAGAGAGAGAGAGAGAGAGAGAGAGAGAGAGAGAGAGAGAAGAGAGAAGAGAGAAAAAAGCCTAAGCAAGAAAGAGAAATATATAGGCCTGAGGGAGAGAGAGATGTATGGACGCATGAGCGAAAAAGAGATAGAAGCCTAAACGAGACAGATAGAGATAGACAGAGGGAGGCAGAGATAAAGAGAGGGGGAGGAGGGATACAGAGAAAGAAAAAAAACTTTCTCTAGTAATTATTTCCAGTTATGAAGTTGAACTTCAGACAGCAGCCTTAAATCATTGAATTATTGGGAGGGGAGAGATAAAGAGAAAAAAACAAAAAAACAAAAATTCCCCAGTTTTGCCATTTTTTGCGGGAAAGGGCAGATTTTGCGTACGCAATGGCATGAAAAAATGCAGGGACAAGACCTTAATGACACAGATAAATAATATTATACATAATGAACAAAAACTCAAGAAAAGTATAGTTTACATCAAATTTTTATTCCATGGTTAACATTGAATGTTTATTCCACCAAGCAAATATATCAATATCAAAAGCATACACGTACAAGGAAAATACACAACGATGACATCAACCCGTTACATCCTTAATACTCTTAGTACTATTGTAGAGTGGAATTGATTTACGATAAACCTTTTGGTGTCGGTCCTAAGTATAAGGTTGATTGATCCTAAATTAATATTGAACAATGACAGTATAGTAAACATTAATAGGGAGCTTACATCTGACAAAAGCCGAGTGTTACAGACAATGTAGATATTCTTCTGTGTTCTTCCAATGATATTTACTAACGAGTGGGATAAAATATGATGAAATCCCTATTCTCTTTACCGTCAATTTAATTGGCCATTAATACAATGAGGAAAAAACCAGCACCTCAAAAATAAGATTTTAGTAAAAAAAAATTTGTTTTCTTTTTGTTCGTTTTTTTTCTCTCTTATCTCTAATTTTTTTTTTAATAAAAATTAAATGAATGATTTTTAAACTACTACTTTTTGCCTAAGAAACATATACCCACATTTTGCGTCATTCAAATGCATATTACTAAATTTGAACATAAACATAAAATAAAATAGCAAAGGTATGGTTCTGAAGTTCTTGCTTGTCCCACAATCAAAAGAAGCCAAAACAAATGCAACTTCATGGCTTTCGTCCGGGAGATTTCTGGAAGGAAAATGGAGAAAAGGAAAAAAAAGTGTTAAATAAAATTTTGGCTTATTTATATACTGTTTTTTTCTTTTCTTCATTCTTGTCAAATACATGCGAACAAGAATGATCTGAATCCGATGCAAACCATTTGCTTCCATTAAATCTTACCAACCTTTCCTTGCTGACTTTGTCTATCTTATGTTATTCTATCCAAAAACCATGCTTAGCTACATATCTTATCCTGAGTTAAAACCTCTCCAACTTTGTCTAGCTGCGCTAACTCATCCTATCATATCCTATCTTAAAACTTGGTTGACCATTTTTTCAGCCAATTTATTTTATCCTATCCGAAAACCTAGACGCACTTGCTAATCTACTTAATCCCATCCTATCCACCAACCTTGCCGACCTTGACTGAGGGGACGAGCTTCCTGCTCTGGACCGACATCTGCTGTTTGCTGCGGTTCATCAACAGCGCGGCCGCCCTCTGAGTCCCCGACACCTTGCGTTTGGACACCTGGCGAGCCGCGGCTGGCGTGGCGACGGGGCTCAGGAGGGACACCTCGTCCTCGGTGTAGAGCTTGTGCAGTTTCCTGGTTCTGGGAGAGATGAAAAATCGTGTGGAGGGTTGGACTTTGGTCTTTGGTTATAGAGTTTTGCACATTTTTTCCTGCCTAAGCCGATAACAAGCTATATTGTAGATGGGCCCAAGACTGATGTCTGACAATTTTATGTGCTGCCACACACGAGACAGGGCAGGGATACCATGACTCCTGTCTCAGCCAGTCACATTAAACTGACACCGACCCAACCAGTAGGAAGCGAAATTGCCAGGACTTGAACCACGAACCTTTTGCATTGGAAGCCGATGTTCTACTGCAAGACCACCACGCCTCCCTTTGTGTAGAAAAGCTAACAAAATTTAATAAGGAGTATAAAACAAAACAAAAAAAAAAAAAATAAAAGACATCGTACCTTTTACTTTTGGCAATTTTCTGGTTCTAGGAGAGATGAGAAATCATGTGAGAGGGTTAGACTTTGGTCTTTGATTGTAGAGCTTTGCATATTTTTTCCTGCATAAGCCGATAACATTAAACTGACACCGACCCAACCAGTAGGGAGCGAAAATGCCAGGACTTGAACCACGAACCTTTTGCATTGGAAGCCGACGTTCTACCGCAAGACCACCTTGCTTCCCTTTGTGTGGAAAAGCTAACAAAATTTAATAAGGAGTATAAAACAAAACAAAAAACAAACAAAATTAAAAGACATCGTACCTTTTACTCTTGGCAATTTTCTGGTTCTAGGAGAGATGAGAAATCATGTGGAGGGTTTAGACTTTGATTTTCGTTGTAGAGTTTTGCATATTTTTTCCTGCCTAAGCCGATAACATTAAACTGACACCGACCCAACCAGTAGGGAGCGAAATCGTCAGGGCTCGAACCACGAACCTTTTGCATCAGAAGCTGGTGTTCTACCACAGGAACACCACGCCTCCCTTTGTGTAGGAAAGCTAACAAAATTCAACAAGATGTATAAAACAAAACCAAAAAACAAACAAAACAAAAATAAAAGACACCATACCTTTTACTTTTGACAGACTTTTTCTCCTCCACTTTAGGAGGGGAGGCAACCGATGGGCTCGAGAAGACAAAGTGGTGTCGTGTCGGAGTTGTGGCCCCCGTCGCCAAGTCGTCTGCAGACTCCGCGTCGTCGGCATGGCCGGTTTTACTATGCCTGGGGTGCGACACGGGAGGGGAGAACTGGAACGATCTCACTGGTTCTTCTTCATTGTCTGAGGAAAGTGGAGAGAATAAAAACTAGTTTGGTTGCATGTGGCAGCACGTAAAACCCTTTTCACATCACATCATTTAATGCCTGGGGTGTGACACGGGAGGGGAGAACTGGAACGATCTCACTGGTTCTTCTTCATTGTCTGAGGAAAGTGGAGAGAATAAAAACTAGTTTGGTTGCATGTGGCAGCACGTAAAACCCTTTTCACATCACATTATTTAAGGCCTATTTCCTGTGTGTGCCCAACAGCGACACATTCAGACTGGATTTTCATGTACATGTAGCCCTTTTCTTGAAAACTACTATTTTTACTAGGGGGAGGGGGGGGGGGGGGTCGGGGGAGAATACTACCATGAACAAGAAAACTTAGTTTGGTTGTAGGTTTAAATGACCAACGGCAACACATTCAGACTGGGTTTTCAGAGTTTGCAAGTATGTATGTGTAGCCCTAGTTTACTCGAAAACCACTATTTTTACAATGAGGGGGAAAAACACTAGCATGAACAGGAATATTTATTTTGGTTGTAGGTTTAATACGCAACAGCAACACATTTAGAGTGGGCTTTTTTACGTATGTACTAGTAGCCATTTACTTGAAAACTACTATTTTTACTATGGGGGGAAAATACTACCATGAACAAGAAAATTTATTTTGGTTGTAGGTTTAGTACCCGATGGCAACACATTCAGAGTAGGTTTTCAGAGTTTGCGAGTATGTACGTGTATCCCTTTACTTGGAAACCACTATTTTTACTACGGGGGAGAATACTACCATGAACAAGAAAACTTAGTTTGGTTGTAGGTTTAAATGACCAGCGGCAACACATTTAGAGTAGGTTTTTAGAGTTTGTACGTGAAGAAAAAACTCTCGTTTCTAGAACTAGAACTAGTTCTTTTTATTTTGAGATGAAATGTCATGATTAATTGTTCTCATGATAGCGGATAACAAACTTGCAAAGTAGTAGTTTAGAAAGAATAGGAACAGAATCATTGACAATAAGGCTCATGAAAATTCATTCTGATCCACATGCTTGGGGGCTGTTCAAATAATTATCAGTGATGCCAACTGGATCATTATATTCCGTAAATTTACGGAAAATTGGCATCACTGAATTATAATCTTACACAATAAATAAAAAAAGGGTAGGGGGAATGTATAAGTTTAAGTGTTGTTATTAGCGCCCAACAGAAGACGGGCCTCAAGACTGACGTATGACACACAGAAACCGTGCGGACCTCTTGAGTCAAAAGTCGATGTTTTACTGTTCTACCCCAGGACTAATGTGATGATGTAATGATATAACTATTTGAAAAGCGTCTCACAGCTATGATAATTCTTTCTCACCTGCTGCAGTCGTCTCTCTCTCTGTAGCAGATTGGGCCAGTGTGTTTTTGTGAGCAGCCTCGTCCGTCTGATCTGTAGCTTGTGCTGTGGCATCACTGGCTGTGTGCGTAGTTTTTGACCTAGCAGAGCGTAATTAAGACATTGTCAAAGTTACAGTTAGCAATGAGTTGTGGTCTTTTGGAATGGTGTTCCATAAATCATCTGTGTAATTGTTATTATTGTAATTTTATTATTATTTATTTATTTTTTTTATTTATATTACTATTATTATTATTATTATTTTTATTATTATTATTATCATTATTAGCATTAGTATTACCGGTATTACTATTATTATAGTTGATATAACACTACTGTGATGACAATTGGGTCAATTTTCTTTTATTGGACTTTATCTGCATAGAAGCATATCATATGGAACCACAAAACATTACTAATACTAGTATTTAAGAGAGAAAAAGCTAAGCTGAACAAACAACCACACTCGCCGTGGCTTTGTGGATTGCTCAAGGGATGAATATGCTGGCGGAGATGGTATCTTTTTTCTTTCTTTTTTTTTATTTTAATATGAGTATTTACAGAAAAATGGCACCAAAATATAAACAAATTAACCTAACCTTTTCTTTTAACTCAATGAATTCGCATTGAATTTGCCAGCAATGCTAATGAAATCACACTAGTTTCAGGCTATGTGCCTTTGTTTAGTTAAGTTGCACCAATCACAAACCCTATGACTCAATATATGTTCCTGTGTCTACAAACTCACCGAGTGGGTGAACCATGGGGAGACACGGGCTGGATCTGCTCCGTGTTCAGTCTCTCGGGAGACTTGGCTTTTCGGGCCGATCGACGGGTCACGGGGTGGGCGTCGGCAGTCTCTTTCCCAGCATCCTCTTCTTCTTCCAGGGGCGCCAGGGCCACCTTTCTACCCGGCGATCGTCTCGCGCTACGCGAAGCAGTCTGCCTTTTCTCGCTTTTCTTAGCAGACGTTTTCTGAGGGGTTGCCGTGGTAGTCTGCTCTTTTTCCGTTTCAGCTTCGCTTTTCTTCGCAGACATTTTCGGAGGTGTTGCCGGCTCAGGGAGTGTGTCTTTAGGTTGACGCATGGGAGAGCTAGCGAGCACGGGTTCGATTTCGTCCGTGTTGAGGACTTCCGGGGTTTTGTGTTGTCGCCTGGATCGCCTTGTAGGGGTCGCAGGCTCCACGCTGCCTCTAGCCGATTGCCTGTCTGGCGTTTTGGACTGACGTCTGGATCTCCGCAGGTTGTGGCCCTCCGCCGGTTCCAACACGCTTTCGTCTTTGTCAGAGTCTTGCTCCAACATGTCTTCCGGAGTCCTGGACTGTCTCTTTGATCTCACAACGGGCTCTTGGCTTTCCTCCGCGATAGCTTTCAGCGGAGTTTTCGCCTCGCGTTTAGATTTTCTAGCCGATACGGGCCCAGACTCGGCTTTTACTGGGGTTTTAATCGTTTCCGTCATTGAACTTATCAGCCTTTCGGGAGTTTTCGAGAGGCGTCTCGATTTTCTTAAACTGCTGGGCGGTTCTTGGATCTCGTCTTCCGCGACAAAACTCTCCGAAGTCTCGGCCTTTCCTGCAGCCTGAAGCTTTTTCCTTGCTGATTGCCTTGTTGGGGTAACAGCCCTGTCCTCCCTCGACGAAGATTCCTCTTCGTCCTGCTGTTGCTGTCTCTGCGGAGTTTCTCCCCTTTTCCTCGTGACTCTAGTCGGCGTTGCAGACCTGGCTCTCACGACCTCGGCGAGCGACCGATCCGGGGTGTTGAGTCTCGTCGAGCGTCTCCGGCCCGAGACCTCGTGTGATATCGATGTCTCCGACTCCGCGACGACATCATTCAAAACTTCCTCTGCGCTGGAAAACTTTTCCTGATTCGGGGACGACTCGCTCTCTTTCTCGTTCTCCTGCCTGGAAGGAGTTGTCTCCCGCTGCCTGCTGCTTCCTCTGAGGGTCCTTTTAGCTCCGGCAAACTCGACGACTGATCTGTCTGGTGTGTTCAGTCTCGTAGATCGTCGGCGAGACGGAACTTCTGAGGATACTTCCGACTGCGGCACCTGCAGGCTTTCCATGACGATTTCCCCAGCCTCGAATATTTCCTCTACTTCCTCACCCTCTGTACCTGCTAAAGCTGCCGAGCTCGTATCCTGCGAAGATGCAGAACTCTTGACAGCGGTTCTCGACGCAGACTTTCTCTCGGGCGTCTTTCTCCTGGGTCTAACCGGGGAAGAATCTCTCTCGGAGCTGGAATCCTCCAGCACGGATGCCTCTCTGTCTCCGCCACTCAGCTTTCTCGCCTTCCTGCTTGGCGTCCTTCGTTCCGGCGTTTTCCTTGAAGGTTTTTCTTCCTCTAGCTCAAGTTTACGGGCGGGGGATTTTCTCTCGGGTGTCTTCGCTGCTGATCGAGATTCCGATCCACCAGACAAATCTTTCTCGGTGCTCGGCTGCTCCAGCCCTGCTGTATCTTCACCTTCACTGACCTTCACCTTCCTGCTCGGGGAATTCCTTTCCGGAGTTTTCCTTGAAATCTTTTGCTGGCGTGACGGGGATCTCCTCTCCGGAGTTTTTGTGCGTCTGGTTTCCACTCTGTCTACCACCGAGGATACGGATACATCCGCATCCACAACCGAATCTCCAGCGGTTGGTTGCGCTAAACCACCGGTTGCCGCCCGCCTCTCCGGCGTTTTCCTCCGCCTCGTCTCCCTCTCCTCGCTCGGCGAATCCCTCGACCTTTGAACCCTGACGGCCACCAGCTCTAAGGTGTCGTCTCCCTTGGCGACCATCAGTTTGGCTCGCTTGCTCGACGGAGGCGTTGCCGGGGGAGATTCCTCGGCTTTCAAGGCGCCACCTGGTGGCGGTGGGGAGGTTTCAATCTGGATCGGCGCCAGGCTCGAGATGGAAGTCTTGAGGAGGCTCGTCGCGCCTGGTAAAACGTTCGGAGACGACGACGAAGGTGATTTGTTCTGAGACGAAGTGCCACGAGAGAACGGCGCTTGAAACAGAGGCGTGCCTGTGTCTGTGTCTGTGGTAGTTCTAGCAGTTGTGGATTTTTTGTGTTCCGCTGCAGTGGAGGACTCCTCATGAACTGAAGTAACGGTAGAGCTTTGGGCATCTCTGCTGATAGATAGGATCAAACTGCTCAGATGTCTGTTGAATGGATACCTGCAAAAGGTTTAGAAAAAGAATTAGTAATAGCTAATAGGTAGGCTAAATTGCTCAGAGGTTTGTCAAATAGAAACTGTTCGAATTACCTGCAAAAGGTTTAGAAAAAGAAATAGTAATAGCTAATAGGTAAGTTAAATTGCTCAGATATTGGTTAACTTGATGCCTGAAAAATTAAAAAAATAATAATAATGGCCAATAGATAGGCAAAATTGTTCAGATGTATGTTGAATGGATAAGTGCAAAGAATTTTTTAAAATTATAATGATATTAATAAAGTGCATTTATAATTATCTAGCAACTTATCCATATTGGCAGTTGTTCAAAGCGCATTGCATTTTAAACTTGTTAATTATTTCATAAATAAAGATAACATTGTGCTAAAATTCTAATCTGAGCATAAACACTCAGATCCATCATAAATAACAACTAAATAAGTGGTACTGTAGAGGCAATGTATATAAATACATAAATATTCCCAGAATATAAGGTCCCTTCACCCATCCTGTCATTAAATCGACCTGTATTTATGAATTCCTGTATTCTGTATCCTATAATAAGCAAAACCTGAGGTAAACCACAAACCTTTTCTGAAATCAGACTCTTGTCAGATCGTACAAGCACTGGAGAGCATGTTGTTGAGGGGCTCTCTTCTGCAAAACAAGATTAAGAGAGAAAAAAAAAATTGTACCCAAATGATAGATTAAAAAAAATTACACATTCAAAAACTGGACTATTTTCTTGCTTTTTTTTTTTTTAAAGGTTACCAAATCAACGAATGATGAGAGCGCATAATAGACAGGCATAAACTACATTGTTTAGTTGTTTAAAGTTTTTCCACTTGTCTAACTCAAGTTAGCGTATAGGGGACGAAATTGCTTTAAAAAAAAATTGTGATAGTCGATTTCAAACCAGGATCCTCTTTCACACCTTTCAATCAGTATTACGAGCCAGATTCAAATTTATAGTCCATTACTCTGGCTCTGCTACAGGCTCAAGGAATTTAATATTCAAAATCTATTTGAAAACGATCCACATCCAATTTTTTTACGAGCAACTTGTCCCCAAACTAATCTAAAAGTATGTGCTATAGGCTCAATGAATTAAATATTCAACATCTATTTTGAAAGGATCCACACCAAAATAAATTTTTCAAAGAACATTTCGCCTAACTAATATAAAGAGCTGTGCTATATGCTCAAGAAATTAAATATTCAAAATCTATTTTAAAAAGATGCACAAAAAAGTTTAGAGAGACCACTAGCGATCTTTACCTGAGGAAGAGTTTAGTCTCGCATCCACGTCCATCTGTTTATCCTCGGCATCGGGTGAGCCGTGTTTCCATGGAGACTGCAAGTCTGGCCTGACCAGCACTTTAAGCTTGTCAGAGTACCTGTGTGTGAGATTATAAAACAGTTAAATCACGTTTCTTTAAATACTACATGTGTGTTAAGTTAATGGATCAATAATTATTAAGACGCAGGGCAGGGGAGTTGAAAAGGGGTAGCAGTATTTCTTTTTCTTACTAAAAAGTTCTAGAAATGTTTTAAACCTAAAATGTGTAGAAGTAATATTCTGAATAGAAAATATGAAGAAATAATATATGAATAACATCTGTTTGTTTCTGAGGTTTTTTTTAGTTCATGATAGGAAAGAAGGGAGAAAGAGAGAGAGAGAGAGAGAGAGAGAGAGAGAGAGAGAGAGAGAGAGAGAGAGAGAGAGAGAAAGAGAGAGAAAGAGAGACAGACAGATACGGAAAGAAATAGAGAGACAGATAGACAAACAGACAGACAGACGGTTAGGTAATCAGGCAACAAAAGACAGAGAGTGAGACACAGAGAGAGCAATGTAGATAGACAGAAACAAAGTACAAATAATACATGCAGATTTTTTAAACAGTTTAAGGATAGATAGATCACACTCCTAAATTTAAAACCCACCAACAAAACTTAGCATGAAAGTGGGACACATAGTAATCTGAGAATAACAACGTTCTATCGCAATATAAATAAAGAAGAAAGATAGAACTCTGGTATTTTCAGGACACGACATTATCTAAAAAATCTAACGTACCTGTCATCAGGGCCCTCCTCGAACGAGGGGAGATCATCCTGACTGAGCTGGGCGTCCCCCTGCCCATGATCCTCGGCGGTATCTGGTCCGACCGCGCGGGGCGACAATCTCACCTCCTCCACAGGGAGAGCTTCACGGCCTTCGGACTCCATAGCTACAGGATAGGAATATAGAGCATCATGAATTAGGTTGGGTTGGTTGGTTGAGTTGGTTTAACGTCCAACAGCAGCACTATATAGGCTATATTGTGGACGGGCCCCAAGACGGAACTCTGACAATTTTATGTGCTGCCACACACGAGACAGGGCGGGGATACCATGACTCCTGTCTCAGCCGGTCACATTATACTGACACCGACCCAACCAGTAAGGAACGCACCAGCCAGGATTCGAACTGGGACCTTTTGCGTCGGAAGCCGATGTTCTACCCCTGGGCCAACGCGCCCCTTAAGTTCTCATAATTTTAACTTCACAGGGAGAGCTTCACGAACATCGGACTCCATAGCTATAGGATAGGAATATAGAGCATCATAAATTAATTTGGTTACTTGCTGACCAAAGCTAGCACTATGTAGGCTATACTGCGGACGGGACTCAAGATTGACATCTCATAATTTTAACTCCACAGGGAGAGCTTCACAACCATCGGACTCCACAGTAGCTACAGGATAGGAATACAGGGCATGATGAATTAAGTTTGTGACTAAAATGTATAATATCAGCACTATAGAGGCTATAGAGCTTCACGACCATCGGACTCCATAGCTACAGGATAGGAATACAGGGCATGATGAATTAAGTTTGTTGCTTAATGTCCAATGTCAGCACCATACAGACTATATTGTGGACAGGCCCCAAGATTAACACCTGACAATTTTATCTCTCTATAGGGAGAGCTTCACGGCCATCGGACTCCATAGCTACACCTATCCTTATGTCCCTTAGGACTCAATTCAACCACTGATTTACAGGTTACAGTGCACTATATAGAGTACATTGTGGACGGACCCCAAGACTAACATCTCACAATTTTAACTCTTCACAGGAAGAGCTTTGAGACCATCCGACTCCATAGCTACGGGGTAGGAATACAGGGCATCATGACTAAAGTTGGTTACTAAATGTACAATGTCAGCACTATATAGTATATATTGCGGAAGGGTCCTGAGACTAACATCTCACAATTTTAACTCTACAGGGAGAGAGCACCACGATCCTTAGGCTCGATATCTACAGGGATATAAACAGGGTAAGAAATAAGGTTGTAATAAGTTGTGTCAAGTTTGGTTTGTTTGTTTAACGTCCATTGTCAGCACTTCATTGGCTATATTGAGGAATCATAATCAAAAACAACAACAATAGCAACAGCAGCAGCAGCAGCAACAACAACAGCAACAACAACAGTAATAATAATAATGATAATAATAATAAATAAAAAGAAAAAGTTCATTATTAGAATTCATATAAGCTTTTTTCCCCCAAGACAAACAACAGTAATGAAACTGAAAAAAAAAATTGGTGAAAATTCCATGCCTGGCCACCAATAAGTAAATAAGTAAATTACCTTCTGGGGTGGCAGGTTCCTTCTCTGCGCTAGATATTTCTATCACGGGTGAGACAGCATCTGAGATTATTTGCGCGGACATTGGTGGTGACGACGCAGGGCTAACAGCCTGTTCAATCTGCGTGGAAAATATAACAATAATTGTCTCTTTAGTAGTGAACAAGCAAAAAAATTAAAATCTTAGATTGGATAAAAAATCTCTCCTAGCTTAATGACTCCTAGGCCTTTAGAAAATTCCTATACAGTGTCAGTATTATGTCATTGACCAAGTCGCGGGTACCCCAGGACTTGGTCAATGACATAATACTGACAGCTTTCAAACACTGAGGCTTGAACCCAGACCGCCTGCATCAAAAGCCAATGCTCAGTGAGCAAGATAATTAAAATATTAGACACCCTTGAGGCTGTTTACATTGATATAAACAACATCTTGGCTAGCCCACTGACACTATAAATATATCTCTCTATTGCAGATGGATATATGTTAGTGTCTAAATGCCGAATCTAAAATATAAATAAATAACATCCTGCTAACCCACTGACACTATAAATATATCTCATTATTGCAAATTGATATATTAAACACATCATTATATGAATGTCCAGATGCCAAATCTATGATAAACAAAACATCCTGCTAGCCCACTGTCGCTATAAATATATCTCTCTATTGGAGATTGATATATATATGTTAATATCGAAATGCCAAATCTGAAATATAAATAACATCCTGCTAGCCAACTGACGCAATACATATATATCTCTCCACTACAGATTGATATATATGTAAGTGCCCAAATGCCGAATCTGAAATATGAAAAACATCCTGCAAGCACACTGACATTATAAATATATCTCTCTATTGCAGATTGATATATTAAACCCATTATTATATTAATGTCCAGATGTCAAATATGAGATATAAAAAACACCCTGCTAGCCCACTGACATTATAAATATCTCTCACTATTGCAGATTGATATATATGTTAGTGTCCAAATGCTGAATCTGAGATATATAATAATATCTTGGCTAGCCCACTGACACTATAAATAGATCTCTCTCTATTGCAGATTGATATTTGTTAGTGTCCAAATGCTGAATCTGAGATATAAATAACATCCTAACAACGATATCATCACTGCGCTACTATTTTCGACATAATTTATTTTTGAAGTTTGAGATAGTCGATGAAAAATAATGATGATATATCTCATCTCTCTAACAGTACCTCTTCTGACTTCTCTACGGAGCTGTTCAAAGGCCCAAATGACGGGGATGGCGTTGGAGACGGGGAAAGTCCTGTGAACCTCAGCTGTTTAGGGGTAGGTGCTTCCATTGTTGCTGCTGCTGCTGCTGCCGCTGATGTTGCTGATGTTATAGCAGAGAGCTTGTCACCAGCGCTCAGTGGCGTAGTGGGAGTAGGGGGACCCTGGCTGGCGTTGTGGCTGGTGTCTGACTTGGATGCGCCGAGTCTTGCCGATCTCGGCCCGGAGTTTCTCCGAGAGCTCATTTTGTCTGGAAACACACACGCAGAACAAACATGCCAAGTCGTACATTAGTTTTTTTTTTAGAATAGATGCCAGCAAAAGATCGATTTTTAACAAAAATTGGTTTAACTTAATCACAGAATATATTTTCTTTTGTCTGAAACAAAACAATATGCAAAAAGTAAATATTTTTTTTTTTTTAGAATACATGCATGCAATAGATTTGTTTGGATGGATTTGTCTATCTTTGTCAAAGAATTTTATTTTCTGCGACAAAACCAATATGGAAGTAGTGCATCGTTTTTCTTAAAATAAAGTCCAACAATAAAGCAGTTTCTAGAAAAGATTGGTATATCTTTATCATAGAAAATTTTGTTTTTGTTTTTGCTTTCTTCACCAAAACCAATATTCAAGCGATGCAGAAAATCCTAACATAAAAGTTAAACAAAATGTATCATAGAGTAATAGACATATCCAAACACTAATTTGAACAACACAATACCTCCAAAAATAAACTTGTATGATTTCACAATGAGCAATGGTAACGCCACATAAGTGTAAAATGTATATTAAATATGTTTTCTTTATACTGCATGTTTTTAATTGAGCAATACACAGTAATATTATAACCTGTACATGTTGCTATAATACACTTTTTTCATATTTATAGAACAGTGGATGTTCCAAAATTGTCCAAGTGGATTAAAACTTTTGCATGTATTTTTCAAATTTTAAAACAGCAAATTTACATTTTAACCAATACCAAATGGACCCTAACTCTTCCTTCTCAACGCTATGTCAAGAGTATGAGACCCCCCTTCCCAACTCTATCATTTCTAGAAACAGAGATAATAATTTTTATTTTGAAATGAAAAAAGGTCAATATACAGTAGTTTTTCTTTGTTTAGAGAACTCCAGCTTAAAACATATATATCATTGACATGTGCCTGATTCACCCTGGTTGCCTCACATTTTTTTTTTTACCAATGATGGATTTCAAACCGGTGATCTCCCGATTGGGAGACCAACACACTACCACCTGAGCCAGTTCGCGCCCTATCTTACCCCTGGAGCTCGGCAAGGTTTTGCTCAGCCTGCGGACTTTCAGGATCGACTGCGGCGTCTTGATGGAGAGAGCCTGGGCAGTCGCCACTGGGCTCATCGACTTCCTCTTGTGGTCTCTCACCGGAGTCTGTAGAACTTGCAGGCACTCCTCGGCCAGCTTCTTCAGGCTGGGACAGGGGTAAAGGTAAAGGTAAGTGTTGTTGCTTAGTGTCTAACTTCAGCATCAGGCTGGGAGAGGGGTAAAGGTAAAGGTAAGTGTTGTTGCTTAGTGTCTAACTTCAGCATCATACAGGCAATATTGTGATCGGGCCCCAAGACTAACAAGTTTAAGTGCTGTCAGATAGAGACAGTGCGGGGACACTATGACTGTTTCAGCTGATCTCATTAAACTGACACCGACCTAACCAGAAGGGGACAAGTTACCATAGCAGGAATCAAACCACGGACCTCCAGCGTCCAAAGCCGATATTCTACCCCAGGGTTTCCAGAGAGAGAGGGAGAGAGGGAGAGAGAGAGGGAGGGGGAGAGAGCAATTTTTGGCTCACTAATTAATTGGCTATGCAGACCTGCCAACATTACAGTTTGGGTTTAATTTATTACGTCAAAGTGCCCCAAATTACGCCTTACGGGCGGTCCTTGTCGTATTACGGCAAGTTGAAAAAGTATGATCAGTTTCTAGCCACTTGTAACACGTGGTCCAACAATATAGGCTTCATAAAATAATATAGGACTATCTATATTACCTACCCGATCGTAAGGTACTTTAATTTTCACTTATTCAATACAATGACTAATAACATTATTAGTTTTATTGGTTAATTTAGTGTATATCGATAATCAACTTTTTTCCCTAGCGTCCAGATATGATTTTTTTTTCGTTTGGGTTGTGTTCAATAGCGTAAAACAAAGTGGAAATCTGGATTGCAAATCGTGTTGTGCCAATGACTTATCGAACTTGGACCTTTTGCGTGGGAAGCCGATGTTCTACCCTAGGCTAGGGCCACCGCACCCCCGGACCACCTGTAGAGGAGAGAGAAGAAAAAAAACCCTGACCAACCTGTCTTTCTCCTCTTGAGTTTGCGCAGCTTTAATCACAGAGAGCGTTTTCCTCGCAGACTGGGAGGGGGATGGTGCTACTGTTGGTGGAGAGATATCCATTCCTCGGAAAAGAGCTTCTGATTTTCTGAGGAAAACAATGGGAAAAGCCATTTCATAACATGCCATTTTGTTTTCCTAGAGCTTCAGAATTTTTATTGAAAACGTGAGGGGAAAAGCCACTTCATAACTAGAAGGGTCATTTTTACTTCTCTGGAAAAAACAAAGAGCTACAGATTTTCTGAGGAAGACAATGGAGAAAGTTGTTTCATAACACAGTCATTTTGGTTATAACATCACTGAGCTTGATTTTTTTGGAAAAAACAAGGGAGGAAAGCTGTTTCAAAACGGTGTCATTTTGTTTCTATATGAAATTCATTATTAGTTTGAAGGCGGTTTAACATTACATTGACTCTTTTGAATTGCTGAATTTGTATGACTTTGAATTTGATAGAGAAAATAAAACCAAATAAAACTAGTTGCTTCTTATTCTTAACTCATTTCTGGCTCTTGACTTGCGTTGTGTATGCCATTACATGCTTTAATAGAGGAATGTATTACAGATTCACAGATGCACAATGGATAAAAAGGCTCTGACACCTCACTGGGGGGTGGGGAAAAAAAGCGGAGGTTCACATACCTTTTTGCAGGTGTTCGCTGGGGTGTCCGCGGGGTTTTCAAAAACGGAATATCCAAGTCCAGGAACTCTTCAAATCTTTGGGATCAAAAGGAGACAAAATATAGCGTTAATAATATAGCATTGATTGTTTGTTTTGTTGCTTAAGACCCGATGTCAGCGATATATAGGCTATATTGTGGGCAGGCCCCAAGACGGACGTCTGACAGTTTTATATGCTGCCACTCAAGAGACATTGCAGAGATATATGGGCTTCTGTCTCAGGCAATCACATTATTATATTGACATCGACCCAACCAGTAGGACATGAGATCTGACAAATATGTTTTTGACAGATTGTAAGTTTTGAATCAGAGACCTAGATCAATTCTCTACCACTTCAGTTTGCCCACCAAATTAACGAGTAAATCATTGAGGGAAAATGTGTTTTACAGAGTCCATTTAAAGTGATTGATGTTGCAGTTAACAACACTATAAGATCCCAGTCAACAACCAACCTATTATCTATCTCAACAGACTTCTGTGTAAAGGAATAGGAAAAGAAACACTTTGGCTCGGAACGCTTTACATTCTAGTCAACAACCAAACTACTATCTATCTCAACAGACTTCTGTGTAAAGGCATAGGGAAAAAGAAACACTTTGCTCGGAGCGCTTTACATTAAAAATACATTATGTATCTTAACAGACTTCTGTGTAAAGGCATAGGAAAAGAAACACTTTGACTAAGAGCCATTTACATTAAAAACACATTATCTATCTCGACAGACTTCTGTGTAAAGGCATAGGAAAAGAAACACTTTGACTAAGAGCCATTTACATTAAAAATACATTATCTATCTCGGCAGACTTCTGTGTAAAGGCATAGGAAAAGAAACACTTTGGCTAAGAACGCTTTACATTAAAAATACATTATCTATCTCGGCAGAATTCTGTGTAAAGGCATAGGAAAAGAAACACTTTGGCTAAGAACGCTTTACATTAAAAATACAGGTAAAAAAAAAATTTTTAAAAAACTTACCCCTCTTTCCTGAGGACACTCTTCAGGGCTTGCTCCTCCTCTTCCTCTTCCTCCTCCTCCATCAACATCTGCGTCGCCTCGTGGACCTTGTCAATGACGGCCATGATGAACCTCGCCTGCGACATGCCTTTAAAGTCGGCTTGTCTCACCACGGTGGACAAAGGTTTCGGCTGATCCACTGAGAGGAGAAAAGATAAGATAAGATAAGAAAGTCCTTTGTTAATCCCTCGAGGGGAAAATTTAAAAAAAATGACATGTCCCGTAACACATGGATAGTTTTACACTTACAAATAGGAATAAGAAAATAGGAATTTGCACATATATGAATATTACAGACATAACTATAAAAAAATTAATATATATATATTGTATATCACGACTCGAAATAGAAATAAGTAATCTACGTTCCTAACACGAAATCAAATCAACATAAAACTATGTATAAGCATGGGTTGAGACATGATATCCCCGCCCTGTCTCGCGTGTGGCAGCACATAAAATTGTCAAGATGTAAGTCTTGGAACTCAACCAAAATATAGCCTATATAGTGCTGATGTTGGACGTTAAACCAACTCAAAACCCACCCAACCAGTAGCAGCCAGTAACCCGGCACCTCTTTTGGGATACCCTACAACGAAATTCATTCAAAAGTGATCCAGTTCTGTCAGACCGTGCCTCACCTTGAATCCTCCTTGCCGAAGTGACGGCCGCCTGAGTGGTTTGTTTCTCCGTGAGCATCTTCCTGGTGACCTCCGGCAGGACCTTCATGTAGGCCTCCATCAGCCGATTCCGCGTGACCGACCGATCCTGGGACGCCAGGCTGGCCACCAGCTGAAACAGTCACAAAAATTGCACAGTCACGTTACGTCATTGTGGGCAGGTTTAATGCGAATACTGGTCTGTTTCAACGATTGTTGAAATTTAAAATTAAGAATTTACCAAGAGAATGGTAAAAGAGGTAACCTTATTCTGCTATTTGCGCAAGAGTTAATATGATTTTCGGCATTCGCTGAGCATACTTTACGATGGAGGCTTGTATTACAAATGTGATTTTCTTTTTTTTAAATTTATCTATATGAATGCAATTTAAAAAAAATGTAACTACTTTTTATGATTATTAGTATCCTAATTATTATTATTATTATTATTATAATTATTATTATTATTATTATTATTATTATTATTATTATCATTATCATCATCATCATCATCATCATCATCATTATTAATATCATATATTATCTTCCTTCATATGACCTAAAGATTTTCTCTCTCACTTCATTTTCACCTAGTACACACTGCAAAACCAAACCAAAACTTTTTTGAAAATCCACCGACGAAAATCACTAACAGTAAACAACATTAGCGTAAAAAAAACAACCAACTAATACATGACCTCAGCTCAACAGCCAGCCTCCTGTCCTACCTTGTCCTGCGCGTTCATCTGCTGGTTCAGCCTGAAGGCCTGCAGGAACCTCGAGCGGTGCAGGTAGTAGAGCAGCATCGGTTCCAGGGCGTGCGCCTCGGGCCTGGCGCGAAGGTGTCCCTCCACCAGGCTCTCCTCCCACTCGGTCAGGTTCAGCTGAAGCAGCTGCCCCAGGAGCTTGTCTGGAAAGGGTTAAAAAAAAACAACATTAAAACAAAACAATAAAAAAAAAAAACACAGTGGTTGGTTGGACCCTAGAGGCGCAAAAAACACTGAGTTATTTTCAAACGACAACAGTGGGAAAAAAAATACATACTGTTAATGATAAACTTATAACCGTGTTTGAGGGTTGGTTTAACGTCCAACAGCAGCATTATATAGGCTATATTGTGGATGAGCCGTCTGACAATTTTATGTGTTGTTTGTACGGTTGGGGAAAGTCAATGTATAAGAAAGTCAGGGAGTTGATTCAACGTTTTCGTAAAGTTGTAGCTGCAGCAGCTGCCCCAGGAGCTTGTCTGGATAGGGGGGAAAAAAAACATGAAAAAAGAACTAAAATAACACAGGGATGTGAGTATATTTGGGCTAAGTTAACATATAAATAAGAAAGTCATCGTTTTCATCAAGTTGTAGCTGCAGCAGCTGCCCCAGGAGATTGTCTGGAAAGGGTTAACAAAAAAAAAAACACAGGGGTGTTTGTACGTTTGGGCAAAGTTAACATATAAATAAGAAAGTCAGGAAGTTGATTCAACATTTTCGTCAAGTTGTAACTGCAGCAGTTGTCCCAGGAGCTTGTCTGGTTAGGGGGGAAAAAAAAAAAACACAGGGGTGTTTGTACGTTTGGGCAAAGTTAACATATAAATAAGAAAGTCAGGGAGTTGATTCAACGTTTTCGTAAAGATGTAGCTGCAGCAGTTGCCCCAGGAGCTTGTCTGGTTAGGGGAGAAAAAAAACATGAAAAAAAGAACTAAAATAACACAGGGATGTGAGTATATTTGGGCTAAGTTAACATATAAATAAGAAAGTCATCGTTTTCATCAAGTTGTAGCTGCAGCAGCTGCCCCAGGAGATTGTCTGGAAAGGGTTAACAAAAAAACATTAAAACAAAACACAAGGGTGTTTGAAAGTTCAGGTAAAGTTAACCTATAAGAAAGTTAGGAAGAACATTAGAACAGTAAACAAAAAACAAAAAACACAGGGGTTTTTGTACGTTTGGGCAAAGTTAACATATAAATAAGAAAGTCAGGAAGTTGATTCAACATTTTCGTCAAGTTGTAGCTGCAGCAGCTGCCCCAGGAGCTTGTCTGGTTAGGGGGGAAAAAAAAAAAAACACAGGGATGTTTGTAAGTTCGGGTAAAGTCAACATATAAACAAGAAAGTCAGGAAGTTGATTCAACGTTTTCGTAAAGTTGTAACTGCAGCAGCTGCCCCAGGAGCTTGTCTGGAAAGGGTTAACAAAAAAACATTAAAACAAAACACAGGGGTGTTTGTACGTTTGGGCAAAGTTAACATATAAATAAGAAAGTCAGGAAGTTGATTCAACATTTTCGTAAAGTTGTAACTGCAGCAGTTGCCCCAGGAGCTTGTCTGGTTAGGGGGGGAAAACAAAACACACATTAAAAAAAACACAAAAAAAAAACAACACAGGGATGTTTGTAAAGTTCAGGTAAAGTCAGGAAGTCAGGAACTTTATTTAACATTTAACATTTTCGTCAAATTGTAGTTTTAGTTGAGTTGGTTTAACGTCCAACATCAACACTCTATAGGCTATATTGTGGACAGGCCTCAAGATTGATGTCTGACAATTTTATGTGCTCTACACTTGCACCAGTCTCCCCACCCACCCACTCTTTTGGGTGGAAAGTTGAGTTGTGTTGAGTTGGTTTAACGTCCAACAGCAGCACTATATAGACTATATTGTGGACGGACCCCAAGACAGACATCTGACAATTTTATGTGTTGTTTGTAAGGTCGGGCCAAGTGAACATAATATAAGAAAGTCAGGAAGTTGATTCAACATTTAACATTTTCGTCAAGTTGTAGTTGTAGTTGAGTTGGTTTAACGTCCAACATCAGCATTATATTGGCTATATTGTGGACGGGCCCCAACACTGATGTCTCATAATTTTATGTGGTGCCACACACGAGACAGGGCGAGGGAATTCCATGACTCCTGTCTTAGCCGGTCTCATTAAACTGATACCAACCCAACCAGTTGGGAGCGAAATCGCCAGGGCTCGAACCACAAACCTTTTGCATCGGAAGACGAAGTTCTACCCCAGGGCCACCACGTCATACTCTAAACGTCGACTGTCACTGTGACTTTGACCGTATGACTAATTCTATTACCAGCCCTTTGACTTATGGCTTCAGATATCACATGTTGAGTTTTGGAACTGGTTAACAGTGGCATTTTACTTGTTACTTTCCTAGGGCCGCACCCATCACGTTGAAAACTCCCCATTATAATTGAAGGACAAGGGAGGCTGGTCTACAATGAGGATATTTTTGTTTAAAATAAAGCTGAGTACTTGGCTGATGTTTTAAAGGTCATTGTTGCCCCTAATTGATGTTGGTGCTTACAGCTGGGTCTCGCTCATTCATTTGCATCGGGACATGCTTGGAAAAAAGTGATGCATTGTTTACCGTTTGGTGTCTAATTTGCATTGTGAAATGTTACCATTTTCAGTTTTTAACTTGCTCTTCTTTGTCAATTTGCGAAGTAATTTGTTTTTGTGGAGTTTTTTTCAATTTATAGCACCTTTTTTGTTTTGTTTTGTGTTTTTTTTTTTGCTATGGAACACTTCCAACACTATCACAAACAAAAGCATAAAGAAACAAAAAGAATGACAAGTAGACATTGAAAATAGCGAAAACTTAATTAGAGAAGCCTTACAGGTCTGGCACTCTTTCAAGAGATGCTCCATCAACTTGGCACTCAGTTTCTCGTCAAAGCATCCTCGCAGGAGCTCCAGGGCTTGACTCACCTGCCTGGGGACAGAGTGATGGAGAGAGTTGCACTATATAGGCTATACTGTGGACGGGGCCCCATGACTAACGTCTGACAATTGTAAGATGACGCAAAGAAAGAGAGAGGAAGAGAGAGAGAGAGATAAATTGATTGCTTAGCAACCCAACGTCAGCACTATATGAGCTAGTGAGTTGAGTTGTGTTGGTTTAACGTCCAACATCAGCACTATGAAGGCTAGCCTACATTGTTGACGGACCCCAAGACTGACATCTGACAAGTTTATGTGCTGCCACACACGAGACAGGACGGAGTGTTTCAGTCCGTCACATTAAACTGACACTTACCCAACCAGTAGGGAGTGTAATCGCCAGGGCTCGAATTCGGACCTTTTAGCGTCGGAAGCTGATGTTCTACCCCAAGGCCGCCGCTTCCCCCGACGCAAAGGGAGAGAGAGAGAGAAAGAGAGAGAGATAGAGAGAG